>PVJS01035204.1:0-21147 GCA_004027185.1 Glis glis | reverse complement strand
CTCTCTGTCTCTGTCTCTCTGTCTCTCTCTCTCTCTCTCTCTACTTAGTGAGGCCCTCCGCAACTTCGTGAGACCCGGTTTCAAAATAAAGTATAAAAAATAGGGCCGGGGATGTAGCGCGGAGGTAGAATGCCCCTGGGTTCAATCCCCGGTACCGCAAAAAAAATTAAATAAAATTTAAAGATAGTGTATTATTGATAAGTAGGGACTTGGCACAAGTAACTCAGTATTACTTTTAAATAATTGTATCAGTACTTTCAGTTTTTCTTCCAAACCTTAAATTCATTATTACTTTTAAATAATTGTATCAGTACTTTTAGTTTTTCTTGCAAACCTTAAATTCAGCATTAATATCAACACTGTCTCTTTACCAGTGCCATTTAATCAGTGGTAGTACAACATCTAGCGTTCATACTCACAGAACTAGAGCAGCATCTTCCAGTAGGGACTTTCTGCAATGATGGAAACTGAAAACTAAAGATCAATGGCTAGTTTTTTCCAACAACATAGAAACATACTTATGAAATATTTCACAAAATTAATTTGAAATGACTTGGAGTCCAATAAAAGCTAAACCTATAAAAACTGTAAAAGAAAGTGGGAAGGAATCTTCATGACCTTGACATAGACGCTGATTTCTTAGGAGACAAAAAAACACTAACCATACAAGAAAAAAAAAGATAGATTTCATAATAATAAACTTTCTGCTTTTAAAAAGATATTAGAAGAAAAGATGTTTGTTAGGAGAAAATAATGCCAATTATGTATATCTAACATGATTTTTAGCTGAACTACACATAAAGTCTTACAACTCAAGTGTAAGAAAACTCAGTAAAAATTGACGCATCTTGAAAGAAGATATGTGAATGAATAGAATGCATATAAAAACCTTATGAGATACCACCTCACACCCACTAGAATAGCTAAAATTAAAAAGATTGATGATAAGAAGTGTTGGTGCAAATGTGGAGCAATTGGAACTCTTACACTGCTTGTGAACATGTAATACTGCACAACCACTTGGGAAAGCAGTTTGAAAGTTTCTTGTAAAGGTGAACATACACTTGCCATTTTACCCAGGAATTTCTCTTCTACATATTCATCCAAGAGAAGTGAAAACATATGACCACTAAAGTACTCGTACGCTAATGTTCATAGCATCTTGAGTCATTGTAGCCTCAAACTGGAACATCAAAAGATAAATGAATAAATAAACTGCTATATCCAGACAAGGCAATGTTTCTGTTCAATTAAAAAATAATGAGCTGGGCACACCCATAATCCCAGTACTTGTGAGGCTGAGACAGGAGGATCACAAGTTTGAGACCAGACTCAGCAACTTAGACTCTTAGCAACCTAATGAGATTCTGTTTCAAAACAAAACTAAAAAAAAAGACTGGATAGCCCAGAGGCAGAATGTTCTTGGGTTCAATTCCCAGTACCACACATATACACACAAAAAATAATGAACTTCTGAAATACAACATGGATTAATTTCAGAAACACACTGAAAAAAAGAAGGCAGACACCAGAGTATATTACAGAGTAATATACAGTGTATATTACACTGTATGATTCCATTTGTATCAAGTTCTAGAACCAGCAAAGCTGATCTACACTGATAGAAATTGTGTAATTGGGGTATAATGAGTATTGACTATAGAGGGGTGCAAAGGAACTTTCTGGGCTGATGGAAATGGTCTTTATCTTTAGAGAAACTTTACACTTAAAATGGGTACATTATTTTATGTAAATCATATTTCAATAAAATATATTAATTTTAAAAATATGAGTGATACTGTTATGTTTTTCTTCTGATATGACAATAGTATAGTAAGGTACTAGAAATCATTAGGTTTTGAAGATAGGAAAATGTCCATGAAGATGTAGAAATAATTTAAAATATTAACTTTGGAGCTGGGTGTGGTGGCGCACACTTGTAATCCCAGTGCTTAGGAGGCTGAGACAGGAGGATCACAGGTTCACAGCCAGCCTCAGCAACTTGTGAGACCCTTCGCAACTTAGTGAGATCCTGTTTCAAAATAAAGAATAAAATAGGGCTGGGAGTGTATCCCAGAGGTTGAATGTCCCTGGATTCAATTCCCAATACCACCACCAAAAAAATGTGTGTGTGTGTGTGTGTGTGTGTGTGTGTGTGTGTGTGCATTAACTTTGCCAGTTTAGAATGTTTAATCAGTAGCTGGCTTTATGTCTATGTTAATGACAAGTTTTCTTTACTATTTTAACATTCTCTGTGATTGTATTCAACCTTTAATAACTTTGGATATACCACAATTTTGTTTGGATGGAATACTCATAATTTACAAATATCTCTTTAAGCTGTATAGTGTTATATAAATACTTCGTTTCATTCTTTGATCTTTAATATTTATAAAATGTTTTAAATAAATTAGTGATTTTTGTTGTTTTACTATGACTTAGGAAACTTTTGAGAAGAATTTTGAAAGAGAAACACATAAAATAAATGAGCAAAATGATGCTGATAATGTTAGTGTCATGTCTGTATCTTCAAATTTTGAGCCTTTTGCAACAGATGATCTAGGTAAGCAAATTTTTTTATTATCTTAGCACATGACTTAAGTTACTTTCATACAGTCTTTGAGTTGCATTAATAACGAAACAGCAGGAAAGACAATATGTGTCTCAAAGAACATATGAACTTAAAAGTATTCATCACTCTAAATTCAGGACTCTTCTGTTAACTCTTTGACCTTGGCCAAATCATCTAAACTTTATGACTCTGCAGATGCTAAAAAGTTGGGGCTCTTACCTACCCTGCTGTGTTCTAGCAAAAAATGTATGTGGCTTTCCAGCATGGATAATAGGAGTTCAAGAAATGTAAATTTCCTTTCCCTTAAAGGAAAGTTTATCCTTTAAGTCATCCATTAGCTGATGGGAAAAATTCAGGCTTTATCCAGATACATTTTCAATAAAAAATGTTAACTTTGTAGTTTGTGGTAAGAACTCAAATTTCTTAGCATAACTAATCTATAGTGAAAAATCCCAAGTAACTCCAAGGCATAGCACATTGCTTTATTTATTTATTTTAATAAATAGTAAAATAAAAACCTTGAGTCCTACACTTGGAAAAGAAATTAGAGGAAAGAAAAATGGTACCTGATAAATTTTCCAAGTTACGGCCCATGAAAAGATACCCAAGTATTCAGTCACTCATCTCTAGGGCACTTAGTTGATAAAATAATCTCATCTCCCATTATTCTAGCAATATTTGTTCATATGATGAGAAGAAGTTTTTGAAAATTTCTGAGGCACTTTTTCACTAAAATAACAGGGACAAGCCCTGGCCCATCATTATGTATCTACCTTATCAAGCCAGTACAAGGCTTTCTTTTGCCTGTCTTAATAATGGAGAACTTTAAGTCCTACCGCCTTTCTGAGTAAATACCTATCAGGTTTGTACTGAACTCATCCCATTATAGAGAAAAATTACTTTGTGACCAACTCTTTTCCCTTTGCTTGTCGCTCCCTTTTTGAGTTGTTGAGTTACCTTAAGAGCTGCCTGTTTTCTTTCCAACAACCTTTCACTGGTAGCTTTGTCTGAAGTAGACATAGGAGAATCAGGAACTCTCATTTACAGGCTGTTTCCTTACCTTATTTGCTTGTGTTAGCTGAATTGTTTTCCCCAGAATTTGCATGACACTTTGGGATTTGTTTTCCTTTCACTGTTTAAGTGAAACAACATAATATACTGAAACAAATATGAGCTTCATAGTCTAAAATACCTAAGTTCAGTCCCTGCTCCTGTGTTTTAACTGGCTGTGAAATCTCAGGCAAGTTACTTAAGTTCTCTGAAAATGAGAGTACTATCATCTACTTCATAGGATTATTTAAAGAATTAAATAAATAAATGTGATGATGTATATGAAGTGCCCCAGTAGTATAGTTTCTGGAACTTGTTAAAGCTATTTTTCCTTACTTATGTTCAGACTTACTTTTTTTAAAAAAAAATACATGAAAAAGTTTGCTTTTGCATATTCTAAAACTATTTCTGTTCCAAATGTAGGTAATACCGTGATTCACTTAGATCAAGCATTAGCTAGAATGAGAGAATATGAGCGTATGAAGACTGAGAATGAAAGTAACTCAAATATGAGATGCACCTGCAGGGTTATTGAGGATGAAGAAGCTACTGCTGCCACCACTATGGCTAATAACTTAGAAGGTGTGTTTTGGATTGATTAGAAGTAATAATCATAGTTGCATATAAAAAATTAAAAACCTTACCTGGAGGGCCGGGTGTGGTGGCGCACGCTTGTAATCCCAGTACTTTGGGAGGCGGAGACCGGAGGATCCGGGTTCGCGGCCAGCCTCAGCTCTCTCTCTCCTCTCTCTCTCTCTCTCTTTCTCTCTCTCTCTCCGTGTCTCTCTCTCTCTCTACCTAGTGAGGCCCTCTGCAACTTCGTGAGACCCGGTTTCAAAATAAAGTATAAAATAGGGCCGGGGGTGTAGTGCGGAGGTAGAACGCCCCTGCGTTCAATCCCCGGTACCGCAAAAAAAAAAAAAAAAAAACTTACCTGGTATAAAATAGTAGCTTATTACTGATTTTAATTGTTAGAACTGCTAAAAACTACATCAGTTTTCCTTTGTATTACTTTAGCATAAAATCATCACATATTATTCTTTTAAATATTGCATAAATGCATTTTAAAATATTTTATTGCATTGTAGTCTCACATTATAATGTAGTTCAAAGTGGTAATGACAAAACATGCACACAGCACTTGATGGGCTTTCTCCCCACTTTCCCTTCTCACTCCCCCTCTCCTTCCCCATACATGATACTGAGATTGGCATTGGTATCCTCACTTATGTACATAATGTCAGTGGAAATGTTTCCTTCATTAATTCTCCCTTTCCATCCCACCCTCCCCTTGACCACTTCTCTGGCTCCACTGGGGTTTCTCCTCCATTATCTAAAGTTCCTCTTTTATCCCAATTACTCCCTAGCTTCCACATAGGAGAGAAAACATGTGACTCTTCACTTTCTATGACTGGCTAATCTCACTTAACAATGTTCTCCAGGTCTATTCATTTGCCTGCAAATGATATAATTTTGTTCTTTATTGCTGAGTAGAATTCCATTGTGTGGAGCCAGGTGTGGTAGCGCACGCTTGAAATCCTAATATTTGGGAGGCTGAGACTGGAGGATCTGGGTTCGTGGCCAGCCTCAGCTACTTAGTGAGACCCTCCACAAGTTAGTGAGACCCTGTTTCAAAATAAAGAATAAAAAATCGGGCTGGGGGTGTAGCTTGGAAGTAGAGTGCCCCTGGGTTCAATCCCCAGAACTGCCAAAAAAAAAAAAGAATTCCATTGTGTGTATATTCCATAATTTCATAATCCATTCATCTGTTGATGGACATCTAGGTTGGCTCCATAATTTGGGTACTATGAATTTTGCTGCTATAAACATGGATATGCATGTATTATTATAATATTCTGAATTCAGTCCCTTTGGAAAGATACCTAGGAGTGGATAAATGCATGTTTAATGTCATAGGCTTAGGTTTGCTAATA
Organism: Glis glis; assembly: GCA_004027185.1. Classification (NCBI taxonomy): domain Eukaryota; kingdom Metazoa; phylum Chordata; class Mammalia; order Rodentia; family Gliridae; genus Glis; species Glis glis. Next base: position 15,591 of record PVJS01035204.1, on the reverse strand, counting down.
TATCATTTTCTTCAAAAATAGAAACTCCCATTGAAAATCATAGTTCACAACAATCTATAAGTGAAGTTTCTACCATCCCATGTCCTAGAATTGATACTCAGCAGCTGGACCGGCAAATTAAAGCAATTATGAAAGAAGTCATTCCTTTTTTGAAGGTAAACAATAGTTTTTAAAAAAAACAAATGAATCATTTGTGTTTGGCTTTTAAATTCATATGGAAGACTTCATTGTAGTAAATCCTGAAAATACAGGTAAGGGAAAGAAAGAAAAAAACCCTAAAAATCACCCATTTTTTGTCACCCAGAAATAGTATTAGTATTTGACTGACCTCTTGAAGACATCGTTGTCTCTTAGGTTTTTTATTGCTTGCCTTAATACTTGAACTTTTTAAAATGAGCTTAAGTCTAGGAATAGACAACATTAGGCATCATCTAGTATGACCATCTCATTTTATAGATTATTTAGTAGGGGAGAAAACTGACTTGCTAAAAGGTTACAGGACCTGCTTAAATGAATTTAATAGCAGAAGAAAGGTTAGAAATTTGAGGATTACTTGATACTGATGTTTTCTAAACTCACCTCATAAAGTTAGCCATGATTCAGATTATTTTGTAGCTCACACATGCTTTTAAAGGAAGATTAAGAAGAAACATTCCTTAAGTGGTTTGTTAAGAATGTTAGGGGGTGCTAGGCATGGTGGTGCATGCTTATAATCCCAGTACTTGGGAGGCTGAGACAGGAGAAATGCAGGTTTGAGGCCAGCTTCAGCAACTTAAGACCCTCAGCAACCTAGCAAGACCCTGTTTCAAAAAATAAAAAGGGCTTGGGTTGTAGCTTGGAGGTAGAATACCCCTGGTTTCAATCCTCAGTATCCCCCACCACAAAAAAAAGGAATGTTTGGTGGTGTTGCTGACCCTCAAGATACTTTATAATGTCTAGAGACATTTTTAGTTGTTGGAATGAGGCCAGGGTGTGAGTGTTGGGGGTGGGGGGAATATTACTAGCATCTAGTGAGTAGAAGCCAGTGTGCTTCTAAACATTCTACAGTACACAGGATGTCAATAGTGTGAAGGTTGAGAAACCCTGAGATAGAAGATAATAGAGAGGAAATTGAGTAGACGGTAAGTATGGTTATAAGAGTAGTTGAAATTAACTGAACTGCAATAGGAAGACAGGCAAATTGAAATTCTAGCATATGTAGTTCCCCTTAATACAGAAAGAGATGAAAAGTGTTGGATTAGCCAGTTTCTTTTACTGGCCATTATTTGGTATGGTCAAAATTGCCAAACATTTCAATGTTCATAGGGTGGGAGTTTGGCTGTTCTTATGAACTAATCTTTCCAAGTGTATATATAAAAATTGAGAAACATCTGTGCAAGAGAAATGAAATTTCTGATTATGGGAATCAGTGTTTTTTAAATAGTAGGTAAGTTTAAATTCTAACCAGTTAGGATTTTTCTTAGGAGCACATGGATGAAATATGCTCTTCTCAACTTCTCACTTCAGTAAGACGGATGGTTTTAACTCTTACCCAGCAAAATGATGAGAGCAAAGAGTTTGTAAAGTTCTTCCATAAACAACTTGGAAGTATATTACAGGTAAGAATTTATACTTGTATGCCTTACCAATATGTACCATCTGGTTAGGGTTTTTCCGTTTTGTTTTGTTTGCCATTTGCTGTCATTACACAATTTTTTTCAGGTAGACATCCATTCTAGCTTCCATTTGGGATGGCATTTTAATACTTTTAGGTTATTCCTCTACTTAGTTAAAAAAATTATGTTAAGACTTATGTATGTTCATTGAATTTGATCTCATCTCTAGGACTTGCCCAACTCTAATAATCTATTGGTGTGATTTTTTTTCTATCCCTTGAGAACTTTCAAGTCTGAAATGTTTAGAAAGTGTTCTGTGACTAGTCAAAAATTATTTTTGAAAAAAAGCTGAAAGCCGGCCATGGTAGTACACACCTATAATCCCAGTGCTTGGGAGGCTGAGACAGGAGGAGTGCAGGTTCAAGGACAGCCTCAACAGCTTAGGCCCTTGGCAATGTAGACCCTGTTTCAAAATAAAATAGGGCTGGGGGCATAGCTTGTTGTTAGAATACCCCTGGGTCCAATCCCCAGTACCACACACACAAAAAAAGAAAAAATCTGGGAAATTTTAGAGACCAGAAACCAGCTACCAATTTTAGAAAGTTTTTAGGGTATGACAGTAGTGTTTTTATAAATTATTATTAACATGCATTAATTGTACAATAATGTGTTACAATGTTATTTTAGCACATGCATACAGCAGGCACCAATCAAATCAGGGTAATTAGCATTTTCCTCTCATCGTTGTATGTTTGGAGCAGTCAAGCTCATCTCTTCTAGATCTTCATAAAATATATAATAGGTTATTGTGAACTATAGTCCTCCTACTGTGCTGCTAACATTGGAACTCATTTCTTCTATTTAACTGTTTTGTTACCCGTCATCTGACCTTCTTTATTTCCTCCACCTCTTTTCCCAGCTTCTAGTAGTCAGTATTCTTGTTTTTTTTTTTTTTTGCGGTGCTGGGGATTGAACCCAGGGGCGTTCTACCTCCGAGCTACACCCCCGGCCCTATTTTTTATACTTTATTTTGAAACTGGGTCTCACGAAGTTGCGGAGGGCCTCACTAGGTAAAGAGAGAGAGAGACAGGGAGAGAGAGAGAGCGCGAGAGAGCGAACTGAGGCTGGCCACGAACCCGGATCCTCCAGTCTCCGCCTCCCACAGTACTGGGATTACAAGCATGCACCACCACGCCGGTTTAGTAGTCAGTATTCTACATTCATATGTGACAGTCACTTTAAATTATATCAAGACAGTGGTTGTCAACTAGGGGAGATTTTTGCCTCCCAGTGGTCATTTAGCAATGTCTGCAGACATTTTGTTGGTCACAGCAGATAAGGCAGAGGGAGATAGAAGGGAAGGGGAAAAGGAGGTGCTAGGTAAAAACCAGGCATGCTTCTAAACATCCTACAATGCACAGGACAGTCCCTCACAACAGAATTATCCAGCTCTAAATATCAGCAGTGCTCAGGTTGAGAAACCTTATGTTTAATAAGAATGCCTTAGCTGGGCATGGTGGCTCACGTGTGCAATCCCAGTACTTGGGAGGCTGAAACAGGAGAATTGCAGGCTGGAAACCAGCCTCAACAACTTAGTGAGGCTCTCAGCAACTTAATGGAACCCTGTTTCCAAATAAAAACTAAAATTGGGCTGGGGGTGTAGCTTGGAGGTAGAATTCCCCTGGGTTCAGTTCTTAGCACCACAAAAACAAAACAAAACAAAAGAATACCTTATTTGCTTCACATGACAAACATCTTTACTGGTATATTCACCTGAATGTTTTCCCATTGAGATGGCTCAGTGTGGAGTATTGTTACTCTAGATTACACAGTACATTTTCATTGCATTTTGTTTCAAAAATTTTCAATGAAATTTTGCCTTGCTTCCTATTTTTGTATTTAAAATGGTTTTAGTTACAGTATTAACACTTTGTCTATTAACTTTTTTAAAACCTACGGCTAGATGCAAATTTTATCACTATAGTTTTCCATTTTGTTAGTATCAAGACTAAAGTTTAAGTTCAGTAATACTTTCAAAATTGTTCTGGCTCTATTTAATTGTACCAATATAAAATTTATAAGGAATATAAGACAACAGTGGTGTGTATTGTAGGAATACTTCCAGTAGGATTTACTGGCAAAATTTGCTGGCAGAAAACCAAAAGAATGTGGAGAAGACATTCTTTTTTCTTTTTTTTCCTCCCTTGTATTTTTTTGTGGTACTAGAGATTGAACCCAGGGGATTCTACGTCTGACTACACTCCCAGCCCTATATTTTGTTTTTTATTTTGTAAAAGGGTCTCACTAAGTTACTGAGGGCCTTGCTAAATTGCTGAGATTGGCCTCAAACCTGGGATCCTCCTATATCTTAGCCTCCCAAGTACTGGGATTACAAGCATGTGCCACCACACCTGGCTGGAAAAGACAGTCATGTAGAAATATCTGAAGTATTAAAAATGTTTAATATAAGCCGGGCGTGGTGGCGCACGCTTGTAATCCCAGTACTTAGGGAGGCGGAGACCGGAGGATCCGGGTTTGTGGCCAGCCTCAGCGCGCGCACATGCGTGCTCTCTCTCTCTCTCCTCTCTCTCCTCCCTCCCTCTCTCTCTCTCTCCCTAGTGAGGCCCTCTGCAACTTCGTGAGACCCGGTTTCAAAATAAAGCATAAAAAAATAGGGCCGGGGGCGTAGCGCGGAGGTAGAACGCCCCTGCGTTCAATCCCCGGTACCGCAAAAAAAAAAATGTTTAATATAACTTTTAGATAAGTGTATTTTTTTTTTTTTTGCAGTACCAGGGATTGAACCCAGGGGCGTTCTACCTCCGCGCTACACCCCCGGCCCTATTTTTTATACTTTATTTTGAAACCGGGTCTCACGTTGCGGAGGGCCTCACTAGGGAGAGAGAGAGACAGGGAGAGAGAGAGGGAGGAGAGAGAGAGAGAGCGTGCGCGTGCGGGCCCTTGTGCGCTGAGTCTGTCCGCGAACCCGGATCCTCCAGTCTCCGCCTCCCAAAGTACTAGGTTTACAAGCGTGCGCCACCACGCCCGGCCCTAGATAAGTGTATTTTTTATAAATCTTAATAGCTAGGTTATTTCTGTAGGAAGAAATAACTTGTATAATCTAGCTAAAAGAGAAATTGCTTAGTTTTAATTCACATATTTTCTTGAATATCTTTACAGCTCTTCTTTAGTTTTGCCACTGTTATAATTTTGGGCAGATTCCAAAGTATTAATTTGGAAATAAGATTTTTTTTTCTAAGTCTTAAGAAAATTTGAGCTGGGGGTGGTGGCGCATGCTCGTAATCCCAGTACTTGGGAGGCTGAGATAGGAGGAAAGCAGGTTCGCGGCCAGCCTGGGCAATTTAGTGAGGCCCTCTGCAACTTAGTGAGAACCTGTTTTAAAATAAAGGATAAAAAATAGGGCCGGGGTGTAGCTCACAGGTAGAACACCCCTGGGTTCAATCCCCGGTACCGCAAAAAAAAAAAATAAATAAAAATAAATAAAGAATAAAAAGTAGGGCTGGAGTTGTAGCTCGGAGGTAGAATGCCCCTAGGTTCAATCCCCAGTACTGCAAAAAAAAAAAAAAAAGATAAAACTATTTGACTACTTTTCTTTCAGCCCATTACTGATTTTCCCCCCACATGTCTAGTACATGAAGAATACAAGTTAATTTACATTAAATACTGTCTAGAATATTAAAACTTTTTCATAGCCAGGTGTGGTGGCACATGCTTGTAATCTCAGTACTTGGGAGGCTGAGACAGGAGGATTGCAGGTTCGTGGCCAGCCTCAGTTACTTAGTGAGGCCCTCTGCAACTTAGTGAGACCCTGTTTCAAAATAAAGAATAAAAAATAGGGCTGGGGGTGTAGCTCAGAGGTAGAATGCCCCTGGGTTCAATCCCCAGTACTGCAAAAAAAAAAAAAAAAAACTTTTTGAAAAATTTTTTTCCCACAAGGCACTTAGCTTGCTGAGTACTCTTTTCCATGACTGAACGATATGGTGATTTTTTTAAGGTGATAGAACACTGAACATCATAGTTGTTTGCCTATTTTCTAAATAGCATATTCCATATATTTTGGAAGAAAGGGAAGTGGCTTTATAAAAACCGTACAATATAGTAGACTTACTTATACATTACTGTGTAATGTATATGTGTATCCCAGCAGATAGTATGTACTGTCTAGGAACTTTTTTGACATTAGGAATCTCCTGTTTTATTTGCTTGTGCCCAAGAATTATATTTAAGGACTAAATTTATGGACAATCGTATGTTCTTTTCTTCTTCATTATATTAAGTAGGACTAGCAAGATTTCTACTTAGTGAAATACTGATATTCTTTTGAAATATTAGTCTGTTTTTCCTTAGTAATATTAACCATTAGTTTCAAAGTTTTCAGTGCTTAAAAGAAATAATACTGTTTTTCCCTAGGTATTTAATCTTTTGTTTGTATTATCTACCCACAATTAATGCTTACTATGATCTTAAAATCATTTGGTTTGTTTTTGAATAGGATTCACTGGCAAAATTTGCAGGCAGAAAACTGAAAGACTGTGGAGAAGATCTTCTTGTGGAGATATCTGAAGTGTTATTTAATGAATTGGCTTTCTTTAAGCTCATGCAAGATTTGGATAATAATAGTATAACTGTTAAACAGAGGTGCAAAAGGAAAATGGAAGCAGCTGGAGTGATACAGTCTTATGCCAAAGAGGTAAACAACATTCATTTTGATTTTAGAAATAATTATAAGTAGCCTATAAATATTATTAGTAACTAAACTCATATTTGACCTCAGCACAAGTAGTTCTTTTTAGTAATATCAGTTCATCATAAGTCAGTACATGTGCTACATATTAAATCTCAGGAGTAACAGCAGTAGTTAAAAACCAGTAATGCACACAGGAATTGATGCTAAATGTACATTATCAGATATCTAGTTCACTTTATTGTCACTAATTCAGGGCTCCATAGAAGAGAGGAAAAGGAGCCAGCGCTTGGCCAGCTACCTGCCTTGGCTGTTGCCAGTTCCAGTAGACTCACCAAGAGTATATATTACGCAGAGGTTACTCCAGCCAACAGACATGCTTATTTATTGTTTAGAGCTTTGGTTTCACATCCCTGTAGTTTCTTCTGCCCTGTCAAATTAACTTTGGTCCTGTGATTTTGGATGAGTTTGTTCCCTCTCCACATAAGACTTACCCAGAGGCTTTTTCTCTAGATTTACATCCTTTTCTTGACCCTCTTGATCATGACAGGGGAAACAGACCAAGACCCAGACAAAAAGAAAGAGCCTTTCTTCCTTAGAATCTAAAATACATGAAGTCAAACTATCTACTTCACACTTTTCATGATGTTGTTTATATTGTTTCAGTCATTGCTAAAATCTTAAGGAAAATAAATAACATAATACCATAATAAATTATTGGAAGGCAGTCTCCTTTCAATCTACTTTTGATAGGTAGGCTTCACCTGTGAGGGGATGAAATATGAGTTATGTCCTGAAAGGGGAAGCGCTTTCCATATGGAGAAAACTTACCCCAAGGCAGGATTGAGCATTTGGAAGACAGAAAAGGCCATGGAGGCAGAAACACTTTAAGTGGTAAGAAGGTAAGGGTGGAAACAAAGATGGATAAGGCCAAGTTATGTGGCCTTAGAAACCACACAAGGACTTACTTTACTATTTATTTACATGATGGAAAGCCATGGGAATGTTTGACATAGAGAAGTGACATAATCTCATGTACAATTTAAAAGAATGTATGAGCCAGGTGTGGTGGTGCATGCTTGTAATCCCAGTACTTGGGAGGCTGAGTCAGGAGGATCCGGGTTCGCGACTAGTCTCAGCTACTTAGTGAGGCCCTCCGCAACTTAGTGAGATCCCGTTTCAAAATAAAGAATAAAAAATAGGGCCGGGGATGGGAGGGGTAGCTCGAAGGTAGATTGCCCCTGGGTTCAATCCCCAGTACCACAAAAAAGAAAAGAAAAGAATGTGTGGATACTATATTAAACAGATACTATAGCCAGGTGTGGTGGTACATGCCTGTAATCCCAGGACTTGGGAGGCTGAGACAGGAGAATCACAGGTTCAAGGACAGCTGCAGCAATGTAGCAAGACTCTGAGGAACTTAGTGAGACCCTGTTTCAACACAAAAAATAAATAGGACTGGGTGTGTAGCTCAAAGGTAGAATGCCCCTGTGTTCAATCCCTAGTGTGCACACGCGCGCGCGCGCGCGCACACACACACACACACACACACACGCACATTAAAAAATAAACATAAGAAAGTAGAGGTAGCAGTGGGAAGAACAGCTGTAAGACTTGCAGTTGTCCAGGTAAGAAATGCTAAGCTAATGTCTTAGATTGGTGGGTGTGTTATTAACAAATGTGTGTTAATGACTTAGTAAGGCCATTCAGTGGTTTGGATAATAAAAGTAAGCAAAGGCTGGTTCCTAGTTTTCTCATTTGTGCATTGGGGTGAATGAAGTGCCATTTACTTAGGTTGGGAAGATTGAGGAAGGATGGGGTTTGGAAGAAAGCAGTCAAGGTTTTTGTTTTTGACTTGGTAAGTTTGAGAAGCCTTTCATATATCCAAGGAGTAATCAGGTAGACTGCTACTTTTTATTTTTTTAATTTAAAAGATTTAAATAAAAGAGTTGGCTTCACAGCCTTAAGAAAGTATTCATCTAGTTGGATGATAAAAAATGCAGCACTTGTTAAAGTTTACTAATTCTGTTTACTGAATTCCTTTGCCAAATTCTGTTTAATTGATTTAATAGGCCAAAAGGATTCTTGAAGGAGATCATGGTTCACCAGCTGGAGAGATTGACGATGAAGACAAAGTACGTGCTAATTAATTTGTGTCTATAAATAATGTTTTTGGAACAAAATCAGCTTTTACCTTAATATTTGGGAGCAGAGTATAACATCAAATGTCCTTTATTCAGACAAACCTTTATTTAAAAAAAAGACTCAAGTTATTCTTTGTATTTTTATTATGTAATGACCATTATTTTTTATGATAGACACATACTCTATACGTTTTAAAAGTACTTTAAGGAATCAGTTACTCAATGTATTTGTTGCCAGGACAAGGATGAGACTGAAACAGTTAAGCAGACTCAAGCTTCTGAGCTATATGGCGCTGAAGATCCCAAAAGTATAAGATCTGATGTTTCTGATCAAGAGGAAGATGAAGAAAGTGAAGAATGCCCAGTGTCTATTAGTAAGTTTAAAGGCTCTGGACAATATTTATATATTAGTTCTTTGTAGGTCATTTATTTGAACAAGTGAGCCAGGCATAGTGGCACACACCTGTAATCCCAATGCTTGGGAAGCTGAGAAGGAGGATTGCAGGTTTGAGGACACTGTCAGCAACATGAGACTCAACAACCTAGTGAGACCCTCTTTCAAAACAAAAAATAAAAAGGGCTGGGGTATATCTCAGAGGTAGAATGCCTCTGGGTTCTATCCCCAGTACCAAAAAAAAAAAAAAAAAACAGATTGCAGGAGTGGGGAGTGAGTATAGAATTAAGTGTCAAAATCTGAATTCCAGTATGATCTTGACTAAATTACCTTTGTGGCCCTGATTAAAACTTGACCTTTTCCGATATTGTATATGAAGCATCTGTGCCATGCAGGAATTCAGTAAATGGTAGCCATTATTAAAATTAAATGATGTGGTCATGGTAGGACAGGCCTGTAGTTCCATCTACTGGAGAGACTTGCATCCAGAAATTTGAGACCAACTTGGGCAATTTAGTGAAACCGCATCTGAATAACAACAACAAAAAATTGTGTAATTTACTAAAATTTGTGTATTAATCAACTTAGGTTTGTCTAAAGCTGAAACTCAGGCTTTAACTAACTATGGAAGTGGAGAAGATGAGAATGAGGATGAAGAAATAGAAGAATTTGAAGAGAGCCCTGTAGATGTCCAGACTTCACTTCAGGCTAACACTGAAACTACAGAAGAAAATGAACAGGACGATCAGGTATTCTAGTGTAGACCAGCACACCTTCTGCCTCAAAGCAAGAGTCCCCTGAATGATGTCAAAATGTGTAGTTTTCCCCAATATACTTAGTAGAATCTGAAACACTATTTTTTATATTTAATAATGTTTTAACTCTGTAAAACATTTTAATCTTTTATTTTTTTGTAACAAATCTTAAAAATGTTAGAAAATCTGGGGTTTTAATTAATCTTTACATTTTTCTCCTAGTCACAAGTGAAAATACTATGTAACAAAAATAAAATCCTTTCCTTTTCTACCTTCACCTCACCCTGCCCTAGGGGTATACTTTATACAATCTTTTAACTTCTCTTTAATTTTCTGAACTGTGTGTCTGTCTGTCCATATTTTTGTTTTGAATTTTGTGGTACTGGGGGTGGAACCCAGGGGCCATCTACCTCCAGGCTATACCCCCAGCCCTCTTTTTTTTTGCCAGTACCGGGGATTGAACTCAAGGGGCCTACCTCCAAGCTTCACCCCCAGCCCTATTTTTTATTCTTTATTTTGAAACAGGGTCTAAGTTGCGGGAGGGTCTCACAAAGTAGCTGAGGCTGGCCGTGAACCTGTGATCCTCCTGTGTCAGCCTCCCAAGCACTGGGATTACAAGCATGTGCCATCACGCCCGGCTTTTATTTTTTATTTGGAAACAGTCTCGCTAAGTTGCTGAGAGCCTCATTAAGTTGCTGAGGCTGGCCGCGAACCTGTTATCCTCCTGTCTCAGCCTCCCAAGTACTGGGATTACAAGTGTGCACCACTGTGCCCGGCTGTCTGTCTATATTTAACCAAATCTTTAAATATTACTAACTGCTGAACCAAGTGGTTTTGTTTATTCCTTAGCCTTGTATATCCTTCTAAATTCAATAATTGTCTCAATTTTATTTTTTTTTATTTTTTGTGCTACTGGGGATTGAACCCAGGGGCATTCTCCCTCTGAGCTACACCCCAGCCCTATTTTTTATCCTTTATTTTGAAACAGGGCCTTACTAAGTAGCTGAGGCTGGCCACGAACTTCTGATCCTCCTGTCTCAGCCTCTCAAGTACTTGGATTACAAGCGTGCACCTCCACACCAGGCTTATTAATTTTCTTTGAACATATACCCAAGTCTTCTGCTATATTCTACAGTAGCTACAATACTTCCCAGCAGACTTTTCTACATGAACTAAATATATATATTTTTTCTATTCTTGTTTCCTTTCTGGAGCATTCCCTCTGCTGCTGCATTCTAGATTTGGCTGTTTTTGAGACCTGCTAAGTACTTACCAACCTAGGAATTCCATTTATCTTCTTTCTTAGACCTCTTTCTGGAATCCTGTCCTTTGTTTTTCTCTTGGTTTATTGCTTCATTGTAGGGGGGGAACATATCTTCTAGTAATTTTCTGAGAAAGAATGCATAAGAGTTTTTATTGATTCATTTATTCTTGCAGTACTAAAGATTGAACCAAGGGGTGCTCCACCACTGAGCTACATCCCCAGCCCTTTTTATTTTTTGAGATAGGGTCTTCCTAAGTTGCTGAGGCTGACTTCCAACTTGGTGATCAGCCCCCTGAGTCGCTGGGATTGCAGGCTCATGCCACTGCACCTGACAAAAGATAAATATTTTGATGTATTTTATGTATATAAGAAAGTCTTAATTCTTTGTTGATAATATTTTTTTCAGATTTTTGAAGGCACTGTTTCCTTCTCTTGTTTTCAGTGCTGCTGTAGAGACCATCATGCTTTTCTTAGTTCTCATCCTTTGTATAAAATTTTCCCCCTCCCTCTTCCAAAAGTTTTTTCTCTCTGGAGTTCTGAAATATTACAATAATATACATTATTGTGAGTCTTTTATTTACCATGTGGGTACTCAGTGGTTCTTCTCAATTTATATTCTTTCAATTTGGTAAATTTTCTTTTTTAAAAATTTTATTTAGTTCCTACCATTCTCTTTTTTCTCTCCCTCTGGAATTAGTGTTATTAGATCTTGTTAGCCCTCATGGGTTGATGATATCATTTCCTCTTCTCTCCCTTTTATTGGTCCATTGCTTCATCTTATTGTTTCTTCTGGAAGATATCCTTGGCCTTACCACTTGTATAAAATTATTTTATTTCAACTCTCATTTAAATGTCTTTTTTTCTCTGATTACTATTTGTTTATAGTGCTATGTTATTTCATGGAAGCAATAGTTTCTCTTTTTTTTGGAGGGGAGTTGTACTGGGGATTGAATCCATTGGCTTTCCACTTCCAGCCTACACCCCACCCCTTTCTGTGTGTGTGTGTGTGTGTGTGTGTGTGTGTGTGTGTGTGTGTGTAGTAGTAGTAGTAGTAGTACCTAGGTTTCTGAGAGTCTTGCTATGTTACTGAAGCTGGCTTCTAACCTGCAGTCCTCCTGTCTCAGCCTCCCAAGTATCCAAGAATTGGGATTACAGACATGCACCTTGCAGCCTTTTTTTTGAAACAGGGTCTTGCTAAGTTGCTGAGGCTGGTCTCAAACATGCAATCCTCCAGTCTTAGCCTCCCAAGTAGTACTAGGAATACAAGCGTGCGGCACCACGCCGGGTTGCAATATTTTTTCTTATCTACCTGGAGTTTTTTCTTATCTACTTGGAGTCTTTCTTCAAATATCTGCTAAACTTGGGTGTTTATATTAAAAAATAGTGTGCCAAAAAGCTGGTTTGGATATTTTTGGGTTTCACTCTAGGGCACTTGGGTAGACTGCCAGCTTTCTGTTAGAAACTCTGCAATATCAGTATCTCTTGGTCTTTTCTCTGGAGTCATTTAGTTTATCCAAACAAGTGTCTTCTCCTCCTGACTGGGATACGTATGTAAGCTTGGCTGCTGGGATCCTGGAGCTAATTATGGGAATGGAGCTGAGTGTCCCACATGTACACACACTTGCACTCAACCTTCTGTTTTACAGTATGACATTTTACTGTGTTCTTATTTGTGCCTTCGTTACCCCACTCTTCCTCCTAGGTATGAAGCTAATTAGTTCAAGGTCTCTAAAATGTAATCTCTCATTTTATGTTGAGATTGGGCATGGGAACCTAGAAGACCGCGTTTTTCTTAAACAGTCGTGTGTGTGTGTGTGTGTGTGTGTGTGTGTGTGTGTGTGTGTTTTACTGGGAATTGAACCCAGGGGTGTTCTACCTCTGAGTTACACCCTCAACCCCATTTTTTATTCTTTATTTTGAAACAGGATGTCACTAAACAGAGGGCCTCTGCTGCAAAGCTACGATCCTCCTGTCTCAGCCTCCCAAGTACTGGGATTACAAGTGTGCACCACCACACCTGACTTACCTAAAACAGTTTTAAACAACTACCACCACCATCATCATCACCAGCCCCTGCCCCCCTGCCCTACTCCTTCTTTCCTTCCTTCCTTCTTTCCTAGAGTGTTCTTGCAGTTGTGAAGTGAATGTCAGGTTTTGTTCCCTCCTCCTTCTGAAAGCACTTGGCTTTGTTCATCTTCCTCTCCTGGTCACTTCCTCTCCTATTCACTTAATGTCTATTTATATAGCTGTCTTTTAGTTTGATTAAAGATAGTCTGAGAAAAATAAAAACAAATAGTGGAATCTGTTTCATTCCAGTTCTCTGAATTGTTTTGTTTGTCTAGGAAGAAAAGGAAACCTTTTTATTTAACCATCTTGTAATTGCAACCAAAGTCTCCTTAAAACACTTGGGAAGGTATTTTTAAATTCTCTTGTTTGAAGATCTCAGGTTGGACAAAAAAACATATGGAAGTAACCATATTATTTATATGGTCTCCTTTATAGTTACCACATATTTTAAGGCCATACTATTAAAACATCTTTTTCTGTCTAGATTCTACAAAATGGCCTTGATAAAACAGCAGAAAGTACAAATCTCCCATCAGAACAAGAACCCACTAGTAAAGGTAAGAATTCTAAATAACTGTTCAGTTCAAAGGTTATCTAGCCAGGCATGGTGGTGCATGCCTGTAATCTCAGTACTTGGGAGGCTGGGACAGGAGGATTTACAGGTTTGAGGCCAGTCTCAGCAACTTAGCAAGACCCCCAGCAACTCAGGGAGACCCTGTTTCAAAATAAAAATTTTTAAAAGGGGGCTAGGGGTCTAGCCCAGAGGTAGAATGCCCCTGGGTTTAATCCCTAATATAAATAAATTAATCAATTAATTAATTAGATAATCTAAAGCTCCTTTATGGGCTTAAAACTAAAACATATATAAATTTTAATGTAAGTTTGAAGGCACTTTTGACTTGATGTATATCTTTTTCCTCCTGGTTAATCTTTTGTAGAACATGTAAGTGGGCTTTGTTTTTACAAACAGCAATTACAAAAAAAGTTGACAAATACTTACCCACACTGAAAATTTTTGCAAGAAGCATCTGATAGGTGACTTTCAGGAATCAGATTTTTAAAATGTCCCCAGATGAATCTGATGAACTAAATTTGGGAACCATGGCTAAAGAAAATTTGTAGTTGCCTTTTCTTTTAAGAGTGTCCAAAGTGTCTGTCTTTTGATTATTCTCATTCATGCATATGGTCTTTATTTGGTGTAATAGTGAAATTTAACAACTGTTGCATTACACTAATGTTAAGGCTTCTTTTGATGACAGATGACCAAGATAGCTCTCCTGTGAAACCCTGTTACCTCAATATCTTGGAAAATGAGCAACCCGTAAATAGTGCTGCCCATCAAGACTCAGATACCGCTCTCGATTCATCTAAACAGACTAATAACCCTTTGCCATTACCTTTAACTGGAATTGAAACCTTAGTGCCTAGAGTCAAAGAAGTTAAATCTGCTCAGGAAACTCCTGAAAGCTCTCTGGCCGGAAGTCCTGATACTGAATCCCCCGTGTTAGTGAATGACTATGTATGTATCATTTACATTTCTAAATATTTTTGCCTTTTCATTTCTGTGCATGTTTCATTTTCAGGTTAACATTTCACCATCTAAACCAAACTTCACTTTGTGTTTAGAAACTCTCAGAACATTTTTATTTCTTTTTCACACTTTTAAACTTCTGCAGAAGAGTGATAGTGAATTAAGATGATCATTTCAAAACCTCAACGCTATTCTTTTTATACTTTTGAGAACCAAAGAGATGAGTTACAGGTGGCAACTTTGAGAAAGTTCGTTTCAAGTTCAATGTGAAGTGATAGGATACATGAGTCATCATTAATCTCTTATACTACCCACTTTTGACTTCTCAACTATTTAGGAAATTTGATAAGTTTTCAGTAAACCTAAAGGTTTACCTTTAGAATACTAAAAACAATTTGAAAGCAATAGAGTACTTATTTCTATAGAGTGCATGGTATAAAAACATAGTAGAAATCTACTTACAATAGTAAATAGGTACGTTTAGGTTTATTTAGACCTTTGTTTCAATTAAATTTTAGAGCAACCAGGCTATTTTTGGGATTCTTGGGTTGTATATGCTTTATATACTTTACTTTTTATTAGCAAAAAGGAAGGGATTTATAACCTCAAGTATTTTTATTACAAGGAATGTCCTTCATTTTTAAAAAATTAAAATAGATTTTCTTCTTAATGATATAGTTATAATTATGATTTCATAATTCTAGAGAAAGGGGGCTTATGAGCTGGGCGTGGTGGCGCACGCTTGTAATCCCCGTACTTGGGAGGCTGAGACCGGAGGATCCGGGTTCGCAGCCAGCCTCAGCTACTTAGTGAGGCCCTCCGCAAATTAGTGAGACCCTGTTTCAAAATAAAGAGTAAAAAAATAGGAAGCCGGGCGTGGTGGCGCACGCTTGTAATCCCAGTACTTTGGGAGGCGGAGACCGGAGGATCCGGGTTCGCAGCCAGCCTCAGCCTCAGCACGTGCGCGCTCTCTCTCTCTCTCTCTCTCTCTCTCTCTCTCTCTCTCTCTCTTTCTCTTTCTCTCTGCCTCCCTGCCTGTCTCTCTCTCTACTTAGTGAGGCCCTCCGCAACTTCGTGTGAGCCCCGGTTTCAAAATAAAGTATAAAAAATAGGGCCGGGGGTGTAGTGCGGAGGTAGAA
>PVJS01035203.1:0-21147 GCA_004027185.1 Glis glis | reverse complement strand
CTCTCTCTCTCTCTCTCTCTCTCTCTCTCTGTGTGCTTTCCGGCTGCCATGAGCTGAGCAGCTTTCTTTACCACGCCCAGCTGCCATGATGTTTCTGCCTTGGGTTGAGCTGACCGTAGACTGAGCCTCTGAACAGACCTTTCCTCCTTTAAGTTGTTTTTGTGAGGTATTTTGGTCACAGCAACATAAAGCTGACGAACACACTTACTGAATAAACATTTTTTCATTGATTACTCTTAGAGGTCTCATTTGTTGAGCTTTGGTGTGCCAGGTAATTTATAGAGCTCTTCTAAAATTCTTAAAACTATAGTACAGGCTAAATTTGTTATCCCCAATTGTACGGAAATGGCTGCTTTTTTTTTGTAGTTGTTATATATGCAACTGTAATTTTGAGGCTCTGCATGATGTTATGTTCTTGAAGAGAGAATTTACCTGTGACTGTGGCATGCAGGTCGTGTAGGGAAGCACACCCCAGCCCGTCTGGGAGCCAGTTCATTTGGAATGTAAGAACCTGAGGGCAGGAATCCTTGCAAAAGACCACGCTTTAGGGAATAGGCCCTTGCTAAGGGTCTTTGCTTTACCAGTGGAGAGAAATGCAGGGTGGAGGGAAAAGCAAAGATGGAGAAGGTAGAAGGAAAGGAGGGGAGAGACGCCAAGAAGACAGTGGAGCATGGCTGAGGACATTTCAATGAAGGCCATCGTTATTCAAGTTGATGTTGTTTATCCTTCTACAGCTGAAAAAGTAATACACTTTCTGTCTCACCAAAGAGATCAGTAAAGAAGCTTTCTACACATTGTCTTATTGAATCTTCTATGACTTAGCTTTTTTTTTTCTCTCTTTCCTTTTCTTGGGGGCGGTTACTGGGGATTGAACCCAGGGGCATTCTACCTCTGAGCCACACCCACAGTCCTTTTTATTTTTTATTTGGAAACAGGATCTCACTAGGTCGCTGAGATCCTCACTAAGTTGCTGGGGCTTGTCTTGAGCCTGCGATCCTCCTGTCTCAGCCTCCCAAGGACTGGGATTACAGGTGTATGCTACCAGGCTCGCTTCTTTCTGTTTTTTTTTTTTTAATTGTGGGAAATGGCCGATTGTCATGCGTGGTTGTCTTATGGGTCAAAACTGAAGGCAAGTGGGCAGGTACCAGTTAGTGGACAGGATGCTGCTTGAATGGAGCTAATGCAGTGGAGTCAGAGCTGGCCGCGTCAGGCCCTGTGTGGAAAGCTCCGGGAGGGCACTGGGTTTCCCATAGATCATACTGCGGAGACTCAAGCCAATCTCATTTAGATGTTAGGTTTTTAAATCTTTATGATTTTAAGAATTAAGATCTTAGACGTGGGCTACAGAGAGAAATTTTTTTTTCTTAGTTGGTATAAGAAGTGTGTGTGTGTGTGTGTGTGTGTGTGTGTGTGTGTGTGTATCAAACCTCCTGTGTTTATATCCTGCCTTCACCATGGATTTCCTATGTAACCTTGAGAAAGTTATTCAATTTTCTTCTGCTCCTTCCTTCCTTCTTTCCTTTTCTCCTTCTTCCCTTCTCCTTCTTCTCTCCTCCTCCTCCTCCTCCTCCAACTTCTTCTTCTGGATTGAAACCAGGTATATTCTACCTTCAAGCTGCACCTCTGGTTCTATTTTATTTTTTATTTTGAAACAGGATCTTACTAAGTTGCTGAAGGTCGTGCTATGTTGCTGAGGCTGGCCTCGAACCTGAGATCCTCTTGTCTCAGCCTCCCAAGAACTGGGATTACAAACATGCACCACCACACCCCGTTTCCTCTGTCTCATATTTCTTTTTTTTTTTTTTTTTTTTGCGGTACCGGGGATTGAACGCAGGGGCGTTCTACCTCCACGCTACACCCCCGGCCCTATTTTTTATACTTTATTTTGAAACCGGGTCTCACGAAGTTGCGGAGGGCCTCACTAAGTAGAGAGAGAGAGAGATAGGGAGAGAGAGACAGAGAGAGAGAGAGAGCTGAAGCTGGCCACGAACCCGGATCCTCCGGTCTCCGCCCCCCAAAGTACTGGGATTACAAGCGTGTGCCACCACGCCCGGCTTGTCTCATATTTCTTACCTGAAAAAATGAAGATAATACCAGTCTGAACATCACAAGGTTCTGATGCAGATCAATGAATTAAGACACGTGAATCCTTCAGCTGAGTACCTGGCACATGGCAAGTGTAAAAAAAGTGTTAACAAGCATCATGATTTTTACTGTACTGGTGCAGTTCTTAGCCCTGCATTCCACTAGAGTAACCTGTGGAATTTGAAAAAAAATCTATAGCTGGGCATGGTGATGCACACCTGCAATCCCAGTACTTGGGAGGCTGAGACAGGAGGATTGCAGGGCCAGCCTCAGCAACTTGGGTCCTCCACAACTTAGTGAGATCCTGTTTCAAAATAAAAAAATAAAATAGGGCTGGGGGTGTAGCTCAGAGGGAGAATGCTTCTGGGTTCCATCCCCAGTATCCCAAAAAAAGAAAAGTTTGGAACTGGAACCTGGGTATGTGTGGGAGAAAACCAAGGGGACTCTGGGGCGTGGTCAGCTCTGAGAAGCAATCCAGTGGTATGGTCTCACGTAGAAGAATAGGAAGATAAGTGAGAATGTGACCACTTTTAGAAAGTACATCACTAGAGATGCGTAACTCAAGCTACCAAGCCCTGATCGTGAGTACCCGAGCGAGTGCTGTCCGAAGTTTTTGGCTGTCAAGTTGACCTGTGGAACGGCAGCCGTAAAGCACGTTTCTGGCTCTAGCTGGAACACATCCTCAAGGAGAGAATGTTTGCACCTGTCTTTCCAGGTGGTTCTTATTGAAAGACAATAATAATATTTTCTTTGATTTGTTTGAGAATAAATTAAAAAGCCCAGAGAACACAACTGGTGTCTGTAGTTATGAATGTTCACACTGAAACTCTGAACCATCTTTTTCTTTCAATGTGAATCTACTTGTTGTTCCTTAATAAACCATCTTATTTTTAATTTAATTTAATTTAATTTTTTGGTACTGGGGATTGAACCCTGAGGAAATCTATCTCTGAGTGTGTACCCCTCAGCAACATTTTATTTTTAAAATTTGAAACAGGGTTGTGGTAAGTCGCTGAGGGCCTTTCTAAATTGCTGAGGCTGGCCTCAAACCTATGATGCTCCTGTCTCAGTCTCCTAAGTCCTAGGGTTACAGGTGTGCGCCACCACGCCCAGCTGGATTTTTGAATTTTAGAAGTCTAGACCGACAGTGGCCCTTACGCCCTGACCCGTGGGATGAGCTGGCCCATTGCGCAGAGCTGTGGGTCCGGTGGCCCCTCTTGCCTGCTAAACAGCCACGATCTTCATTGCGCAGGTACACACCTGTCCACATGCATGTGCTCTTAAGTTCCTGCTCGGATTCCTCAATGGTTATTTTTTGTTGTGATTATAGGGAAATGAAGACTCAGTGTGTTGGCTGGCATTCGCCATCTTCTAGTGTGGTTCAGGGTTACTTTACTTTTGTTTGTGCCAGCTAGCCGCTTGAGCCCATTATTATTCCAGACACTTCAAAGATAGAGGTCGTTGTTACACTTAGCATACGCCTCAGCTCCCCGCTCCTGATCTTCTCTCTTCAATCTGAGGATAGACCGATGATACTCGTAAGGAGGCAGAAACCTGTAAGAGGGATTCGAGGCACAACCTCGTGGCCCCAGCATCTATCCATTTCTCATTTGGAGAAAGACAGAAGACTGTAATGATTAGAAGACTGTACTTTGGAGATAGGTTTTCCCTGGAAATGTCACTTACCGCCCTTATCCTTCTTATCTATAAAAGGGGGATACATCATAATAATTACTTCACAGACTTAAGTAACCGAGTTGTAATTTTATTCTACTTTATTTAGTTCCGTTCACTTCATTTTAGTTTATTTCAGTTTTATCCCATTTTATTTACAGACCAGTGCATGGCAAATAGTGAACATTAGTATTTGTTAAATAGACAGAAGAAGTTAGGACTGCAAAAAGTCGGTAGCACAATTGAGGAGCCAAGTCGAGCTTCCTCCTCACTAAGATTCCTGCCTCACTAAGAATTTAGACTGCCATCTTAGTCTTTGTCCTGTTCTTTACCCTGTAGGTTACATAGTCTGACTCCTTCTCTTCCTGGTTTTGTCAAAAGTGAAAGGAGCTAATCATAGCCGTGCTATTTCCACTAGGATTTCTTTTTGCTTGTATCCTTTTGGACACTTGTGGTAACTGACCACTGTAAGTTGCACCGAGTGTGAGCACGCCCCTGAGCTTTCCTTCTCTGGTGCTCTTTGGAGTCATGTGGGTTCCATCCCTGGTGTCTGGTGCAGCAGAGAAAGGGAAGTCTGTGGGTGCGTCCTGAGTCTTTGTGTTTCTCGTCAGTTTCTCTGTCTGGGTCAGTCGTATTGTTGCTGCAGAACTGGAACTTGCCAACTGGACTCTGGGTCGTCGGTGAGCCCGGGCCTGCCGGACTGATGCTGCTGGGTCTCTGCTCATGGTTCTTAGCTTCAGCTTCACCACTCTGGTATCCGCCATCAGACTTGCACACGCTGCGTTCTGCCAGTGGACTTCCAAGGAAACCCTCGGAGGCTGAAGGACGGGCCCTTCCCACACCCAGGGGCAGCCCCACGTGTGGGAGAACTGAATGACACAGCCCTGCTCCCAGCCCCTGGGGGCTGGCATATTAACACTTAGATCCCTGTCACCACAGCTTAAATCTGAAGCATTTCCCCATGGGATTAAGCTCTAGGAACTGGTTTAGGATAAAAGACTAAGGGAAATTATGTGGGTCCAAGATCAGCAAACAGCAACTGTATTCCTCAAATAACTGTTGAAGGGGCATGACTTCAGGGTTCATCAAAAGTCACCGCTTCTGATCGCAGGAGGTGTCTAGGTACTTTCTAGCAATGAAAATATACTGGGATCTTGAAACAGTTGTGTTTTATAGTAGAGCTACCTACTTCTTTTTTTTGTTTTTTGTGGTACCGGGGATTGAACCCAGGGGCATTCTACCTCAGCGCTACATCCCCGGCCCTATTTTTTTATACTTTATTTTGAAACCGGGTCTCACGAAGTTGCGGAGGGCCTCACTAAGTAGAGAGAGAGAGAGACAGGGAGAGAGAGAGAGGGAGAGAGCTGAGGCTGGCCGCAAACCCGGATCTTCCGGTCTCTGCCTCCTAAAGTACTGGGATTACAAGCGTGCGCCACAATGCCCGGCCTAGAGCTACATACTTCTACGTGTCTTTTCAGAACCAATTTGAGCAAGCGGAATGGAAAGCTGAAAAAATTTAGTGAATGTTTTGACATTCTTTAGTGCTTCATACACTAATTACTGCTGCAAAGTATGAGTGTATTTGGCAATGTTAACTAAAAAGCGACTTTTGCATATTTTGCTTAAAATGTCTGTGCCTCACTTTTGTGCTGCTAAATTCTTTGGAAAGCACATGCTAATAACTGGGGAGGGGGAGAAACAGACTAGAGTATATTTCTTTCTAGGCGCTTCATCTCAGTTCTTGTATCAAAGGGGGCACCCATGGATATTATTTATCCTGGGAGAAAGGGTGGAAGGGTATCTTAAAACGTCAGTACTGCAGCTTTTTGTTTTTTAAATTCTTGCATTAATGTCTTGGGTGTAGGTGGGGAAGTATTATATTTTGGATATTTCTCATTTTTTAATTGAGTTTTTTCTTTTGTCTAATGCTGAGACCCTGAATAATTATGGAGAAGATATTACACTCCTTTACTGGTAAAATCACAATAGGCCAATCAAATGGAAATTTTACTGTTTAAGGGTGTGTTTGTGTGTGTGTGTGTGTGTGTGTGTAATCCTATATTAGTGGGTTTCCAATTTTTTCAGCTCTGAGAAATTATTTTTAAGGTAAGAAAAAAATTAACAGAAACATTCCCATTATTTTACTTGTCTTTTAAAAATGGTGGCCGACATGCAAAAAATGCTATGAACTTGAAAATACTTTCAAATAATTTATCAATCAGTAAAATCTATGAATAAAATTTGAAACACAATAAACGCATGTGGGAGATACATTACTTATTCTACCTACATTCAATGCACAGTGCTACGTGGGTCCAAAGACTTATTACACTACTTCTAGAAGTCAATAGAAATGACCCAGACCCTCTTGCAGAGAAGGAGGAGAGAAGCTAAGCAAACAGTGAGGGACGGTAGGCACTTTGGGAGGGTCTGCTAAATGTCCAATGGTTTACAGAAATGTCCAAAATTCCAAATAAGAGACATTCCACCTTACATCCTAAATTTTTCTTAAGAAATGTTTACATTCAGTATGAGAAACTGAGAGATGTTCATCGTAGTACGTTCTGGTTCCTCTGAAGCAAACCCTGTCATTTGGATGTCCTAAACTACTCAGTATTGTTTGAAATTACAGAGATTATAATGGGTTACCTGCTTATTTTTAGGTCAAGTGTTAGTTCTAGGAAGGATTCACTTTCAGAACATTTTGGCATTAATATAGAAACCATTACAATTTCAACACTGTGTAGTCACTATTATTATTATTGTTGTTGTTGTTATTATTATTTTATGGTACTAGGAATTGAACCCAGGGGCATTCTGCCTCTGAGTTACACTCCCAGCCCTATTTTTTATTCTTTATTTTGAAACAGGGCCTCACTAAGTTGTTGAGGCTGGCCTCGAACCTGCGATCCTCCTGTCTCAGCTTCCCAAGTACTGGGATTACAAGCGTGCGCCACCATGCCTGGCTTCTTTTTAGCTATTTTAAAGTAGTGAATTTAGAAATATGTCAAAGCAATGTTTTTTTTACATATAGTTTTAATGCTGCTTGAAATAAAATCATACATATTAATTTTAAAATGAGAGTTCAAGAGAAGCAATAATAGAAAGTAAACTAATTGCCAAATAAGCAGAATATATTTTATGGATAAAACCATGGAGGAATTCATTTTTTCAATTAAGATAGCAGCTGGAGTAATGGCATTCATTTTATTATTGCATATTATTACACATGATGTATGTAAGTGTTGCTGTGTGAAAATATCAAATTAATCAAAAAATCTAATTGGACTATATCCTGTTACCTGGTCTTGGAATAAAGAAACTGGTTATTAACTAAACCAGTTATTAATTAAATAACTAGAAACTAGTTATTAACTAAATTAGGAAACTAGATCTGCTCTTTTAGTTTGGAAACTTGAGAGTATTTTTTTTACCATTCTCAGAAGTAGCATGGATCATTCAGTGAAGAGATCATAGAACTGTTAAAATAATGGTTAAAATAGTACTTGGGAGGCTGACACAGGAGGATTGCAGGTTCGAGGCCAGCCTCAGCAAAGTAGCCAGATTCAGCAACCTAGTGAGATCCTGTTTCAAAAATAAAAAAAATAAAATCAGGCTGGGGGTATAGCTCAGAGGTAGAATGTCCCTGGGTTCAATCCCCAGTACCACAGATTTTTTTAAAAAATGGTTAAAGTATAATACCATAGGAGCAACTGTTTAAAGCTTTCTAAAACAACACAAAATGTCTTTAATTATGTTTCAACAACACAGCAGCAGCTAGCCCTGGGAAATAAATCACTGAGTTTGCCAGCTTACCCACTGACTTATTCAGATTTGTAAACAGAAATCTTCACTTTCTAGCTAGTTACTTCAGTTGGGAAGCTTTGGGCAATTTCGTTTTTTAGTGAGCTTTGAGACTCAGGAAGTGATTTGGGGAGAAAATAGGTTAATCAAAATAGAAATAAAGCTGATCTATAAATATGGTGTCTGGAGGGATGGACATTTCTTACCTAAATGCTTTTTCATCTAAGCAGCTATTTATTACCAATTTGAAACTATCCAAATAGAAATATAGAAAACCTTTTTCTACACTACACTTTCATGAGAGATGCATATATATTAACACCAAAGACTTAGAATATTTAAGGAAGTTTATTTACAGTTCCAAACTGTGTGTGTGTGTGTGTGTGTGTGTGTGTCTCACTGGGAATTGAACCCAGGGGGCATTCTACCTCTGAGTTATACCCCAAGCCCTATTTTTTAATTTTTATTTTGAAACAGGGTCTAACTAGGTTGCTGAGTCTCACTACTTGCTGAGGCTGTCCTCGAACCTACGATCCTCCTGTCTCAGCCTCCCAAGTACTGGGATTACAGGCATGCGCTACCATGCTCAGCTCCCAAACTATTTTCTTAACATGTTTTCTCTATATTTCTTGATTTCAGGGAGGAGACTGGGGACTGAACCCAGAGGCATTCTTCCTCCGAGCTACCCCCCCAGTCCTTTTTATTTTTTATTTGGAAACAGGGTCTAGCTAAATTGCTGAGAGTGTCACTAAATTGCTGAGGCTGGCCTTGAACCTGTGATCCTCCTGTCTCAGCCTCCCAAATACTGAGATTACAGGCATGCGCCACCACACCATCTTATTTCTTGATATTTTAAGTTGTTGATCTGCCTAACAATGTATTTGGGAATAATTGATAACATTTTAATGCAGCCCTTCCTGCTGCAAGTAATTCCAAATTTAATGGCATCAAGAACTCTGCTATGCCCTGTGTGGTGGTGCACACCTGTAATTCCAGTACTTGGGAGGCTGAGACAGGATGATCACAGGTTCAAGATCGCCTTCCGCAATTTAGGAGGCCTTCTGCAACTTAGTGAGACCCTGTTTCAAAATTTAAAAAATAAAAATAAGCCAGGGATGGTGGCACATGCTTGTAATCCCAGTCCTTGGGAGGCTAAAACAGGAGGATCTCAGGTTCGTGGCCAATCTCAGCAATTTAGTGAGGCCCTCTGCAACTTAGTGAGACCCTATTTCAAAATAAAAAATAAAATAGGGCTGGGAGTATAGCTGAGGGTGTGCCTCAGCTGGGGGTGTAGGATGCCCCTGGGTTCAATTCCCAGTACCCTCCCCACACAAGTAAAATTTAAAAATAATTAAAATAAAAAAGGTGAGGGGTATAGCTCAGAATAGAACACTCCTGGATTAAATCCTCAGTACACACACACACACACACACACACACACACACACATACAAATAATAAATAAATAAATAAATAAATAAATAAATAAAAACATAATGCCAGAGATACTTGAAGCTTTCTAGTGATGTTTACCAAATCAGGGTGATGCAAAGGAAGATTTGCCAAGAACCATTTATTTGGGGAATCCCATGGTAGGTGGAACTGGAGCCAAGGTTCCCATGTGCCGTTGCATTATGATGACTCCCAGGATCTCAGAATATTTCATTTTTAAAAAAGTAGTGATATATACAAAAATCCACAGAAGGCTGTAATGAAGTTCGTGGTCAGGCGTTCACTGTCTCCGGGCTGGGTGGAGTAGAGACAGTCCGCGTTATTCAAGCAGGAAAAAAGATACTATGCTAAAGAAAGCCCTCGCCAAACGGTCGAACACAGAACTGGCTAAGGGTTGTCTTAGGTTTCTTTACTGCAGATTTCAAAGCAACTACGTTTTCATCTTAGCTTAGGTGGAGCTCTTTGTTTAGATGCAGGCCGAGAGGTCAGCAGCCTTTTTCTATAAAGGACAGATAAAAAACGTGTCCAGTTTTTGAGGACTGTGTAACCTTTTTTTTTTTTTTTTGGCTGTGCTGGAGATTGAACCCAGGGGCATTCTACCTCTGAGCTACACCCCCAGCCCTATTTTTTATTCTTTATTTTGAAACAGGGTCTCGCTAAGTTGTGGAGGGCCTCACTAAGTAGCTGAGGCTGGCTGCGAACCTGCGATCCTCCTGTCTCAGCCTCCCAAGTACTGGGATTACAAGCCTGCGCCACCACGCCTGACTGAGGACAAAGTAACTTCTGTTGCACTACTCAACTCTGCTGTGGCAGCATGAAAGCAGTCGTAAGCAAAATGTAAGTGAATGATCATCGTGTTTCAATAAATCTTTATTTATAAGCACAGTAGGAGGAGAGACGTGGCCCTTGGGCCATAGTTTGTAGAACCTGGTCTGTTATCATTTGTCCATGGAAGACATAAAATTTTGCTTGATAGGGTTTAGGAGAATAAATAATAAGTGAGTTCTTTCTCTGATTTTTCACCTTGATGATTCTATAATTTAAAAAAATTGTATAATAGTTCATCATGTGTATGACCTGTTATGGAAATGAAGCAGATCCTTATAATTGCAGACTTATTTGTCTGTATAATCCCAAGGCCCCACTCTATCCTAAAAGGACCCTAAAAGCAGAGTTGATTTCCATCATTTCTATATTCCCAGTGCACAGCACAGGGTCCTTCACTAAATCAGTACTTCCTAGATGTTTTATTTGAAGCATCAGGTATTTAAAACCTTCTAGGATGCTTTAAGAGCAATTCAAAGTCTGAAAAAAATATAGAACAAGGAACATTTAGGATACCCTTTCTGTACAATGATGAGCAGAGCCACAAATGTTCTTTTTTTTCTTTGTAAACATTTTCATTGTGGCATTGCAGAAACATTTTCTCCTGAGACCTTTAATTCATGTGTTCCATGTAGTCAAAGACCCAGGCCAGATAGGTTTATGTCAAAGGATCATCAGTATCTGGAAAGCTAAAATCCAATTTGGAAGCGTTGTAAAGATTCAGGCTTCTGTGGCCCTATAGAAATGACTTGCAGGAGGGATCCTGATCCCATTACTGAACCCTTTAGTAGAGCTGTAAATAGGACTGGGGGTAACAGGTTTCCTTTATGTTCGGATGACAGCTGATGGGCAGAAACAGTTTACTGGAAAGGTTTCCAAAGAGAAAAGTGAATGCCTCGTGCGGAGGAAATGTTTTATGGTTACTGTTGAATAAAGAGAGGTTACAGTCCCACTAGTTGGGGATGGCACGAACGAATGAACCCCATTCTTGGGGTTGTCAAAGTTTTTTTTTTAGTAGTTTGGTACAATGGATAAGAACTACTTGCGGCTGTCATATATTATTTTTCTAGCATTCTCTGTACATTTATTTGGTAGGTCTGGTTTGTCCTTTGCCCTGACTGGAGCTCAGGGAGTCTGAGGGCGCCGCTATCAGATAATCTTAGGAAGGAGGAGTTCCTACCATCAGTTGTCAGGAGCAAAATTTTGTTTCTGAAATTAAAAATGTTTTATCCCTGCTGGATTTACATGAAACAAAAACTGGGTAAAATATATAAATATATGAAGCAAAAGGCACTTTAGATAGATGAGGAAAGAGACCAGTGGAAGGGGATGGAGGGGGGGAGGTGGGCAGGGGAAGAAGGAGAACTGATGAAGGAAATAGTTCAAATATCACCAAGTCCATGTAGAGGCCCAGAACACAGCCCGATGGCTGCGCTCAACACTTCAGCCTCACACCGGAGCCTCTTGTCATTGCAACAAAATATGAATGTATGGAAAACGCTAATGATAAAGGAAACAAAAACATTTTTATTCAATATGACCTGATGATCATCTATTTAAAGAACGTGGAATTCTGCTGGATGTGGTGGCACACTCTTTTAATCCCAGGACTTGGGAGGCTGAGACAGGAGGATCGCAGGTTCGAGGTCAGCCTAAGTAACTTAGTGAGACCCTGTTTAAATATAAAAAATAAAAAAGGGCTGAGGGTATAGCTCATAGGTAGATGTCTCTGGGTTCAATTCCCAGCATCACAATAAATAAACACATTAAAAATATGGAATTCTATCAAAAAAGTCCTAATATGATTAATAAGTGAATTTTGCAAGGTTGTAAGATATGAAATCTAAATGAAAAAAGTCAGTTGTATTTTTACATATTCATAATAAACAGTTTGAAATTTAAATGGAAAAAAACACCACTGGAATATCATCAAGAAATGAGGCAAATTTTAGCAGGCCATACGTAAGGATCTAGAGCTCTCAGACTATGCTGATAGAAATATAAAAATATTTGCCACTGCTTTGGAAAACTTTCAATTTCTGAACAAGTTGACACATTTTTACCACACAACCTACCACCTACCTGCTATAAAAGCGACAGAAAACGCAGCATATGCCCACAGAAAGACTTGTGAGTGCGTGCTCATAAGAGCTTTATTTGTCATAGGAGAAAGCCGGAGACGACTCAGATGCCCATCAGCACATGGATGGGCAGATAGACTATGGAGTAGCGGGGTACTGGCATAAGCGGCAGCAACAACCCGCTTGAACTGTTGCTATGTTACCGTGAGCTCCGTTCAT
The DNA here is from genome assembly GCA_004027185.1 of Glis glis. NCBI lineage: Eukaryota > Metazoa > Chordata > Mammalia > Rodentia > Gliridae > Glis > Glis glis. The sequence goes on along the minus strand of PVJS01035203.1, from coordinate 9,008 downwards.
CTCAAAAAGATGCTGAGCGAAACAAGCGGGTGAAAATATAGCACAGTTCACAGTAGCCCGGTCACGGATCCAACCTGGGTGTCCATCAACAGATGAACGGATTCCCAAACTGTGGGATACACACACAATGGAATTCTACTCAGCAAGGAAGAAGAACAAAATTATGTCATTTGCAGGAAATGGATGAACCTGGAGAACGTTATGTTAAGTGAGCTGAGCCAGTCGCAGAAAGCGAAGGGTCGTATGTTTTCTCTTCTGTGTGGAAGCTAGGGAGTAAATGGGATACAAGAGGGACTTTAGATAATGGAGGAGAAACCCCAGTGGGGCGAGGGAGGGGGTCTAGGGGAGGTTGGGGACGGGGGAGAAGGATCAATGAAGGGAACACTTCCACACATTACACACGTTATGTACACACGTTATGTACACGTGTGTAATGACCAACACCAGTCTCAATGTCAAGTATGGAGAAGGGGAGGGAGTGGGGAGGGCCGGGGGGAGCTCATCAAGTGCTGTGTGCACGTGTGTCCCTCTCCCTCTGAACGACTTTATGATGTGAGACTACAATGCACCAATAAAAGTGTATAAAATAAGTTTATATTTTCCTTCTTCTTCAAAAAATATCATACACTATGTGCTTTCATTTATAGAACATTCTTAAAACTGCAAACGAAATTATGGTGAGGATAAGTAGAAGAGGTTGCCTGGAGTCACGTGGGGGGAGTTGAGGAATGAGCTAGAACATGCAGGGTGGAGCTGGTTATCTGCCTTTTCCTGGAAAGCCCAGCCCTCTGCCATCCCCTCCCACAGCCTCTGCTCCAGTCCAGCATCAAGGCTGGACCAGGTGGGAAGAATTGTCCCCCTCGAATTCCAACAGGGTCTCCACCGAGAACCACTGCTTTAGGGTCTCAGCAGACATCGCTTTCACGTCCCACTGCATTCCTCTAAAGAATTAGAAAGATGTGCAGCCTGCAAACTCTGACAAAAACTTATAAGGCATCATGAGCCGGGAGCATCTGTTCTTAGAGAACTAGTGTGGGTTGAGACGCACATGGAGCCCGATGGATTTGGAGGCTTTGTTCATCTCTGCCCATTCCTAGTTCACATGCTATTTTTTGTGAATTACTTTGAACACCTCAAAATAAAAAAAATTAAGGAGATAACTTTAATTAAAATTATTAGCCAAGCCGGGCATGGTGGTGCCCGTCTCTAATCCCAGTACTTGGGAGGCTGAGATCGCAGGTTGAAGGCCAGCCTCAGAAATTTAGTGAGACCTGCAGCAACTTAGACCCTGTTCTAAAATGAAAAATAAAAATAGGGCTGGGGATGTAGCTCAGGGGTAGAACACCCTTGGGTTCAATCCCTAGTACCACCCCCAGCCCTTCTTATTTTTTATTTTGAAACAGGGTCTTACGCGATTGCTGAGAGTCTTGCTAAGTTGCTGAGGCTGACCTCGAACCTGCAATTCTCCTGTCTCAGCCTCCCAAGTACTGGGCTTACAAGTGTACACCAACATGCCTGGTTAGAATGTATTTTTGAAAAGAACTAATCAATGGATGCTTTGTCTTCAACAGTACTCATGACATCTATCAAATGAATATGGAAACCATATACACAAGCTAACGTAATTCCACTCTTCATTTTCTCATTTCTGTAATCTCTGTAGCTTCTTTCACCAATCCCTTTTTCGTTGTATAAACACACACACACACACACACACACACACACACACACACACACACACACAGGGCTGGGGGGGTAGCTTGGTGGCAGAGTGCTTGCCTAGCATGCAAAAGAGAAAAAAAGAAGAAATAAAAACCAATCAAACAAATCACAAGTATCCTCTGCATTTTGGGGCTTTTCTTTCTGTTTAAGCGAAGGCCTTAGGGCGCCTCTGGCCTAGCGCCCTTCCTCTCAGATGGGCATTTTGATCCATTTCTGTGAAACATATGAGGCTTATCCTCATCATTGTGGATTTGTGATTCACCTCCAAGCTGCAATTCCAGAGGTTGAGTTGAAATGAAAAATTTTATGATTGGACTTAAGTTGCCTTAGAAAAGTGCCTTTTCTCGTGTCGTCTCAACAATAGGCAAGATCCGCCGGTGTGCCCTCGCTGCCGTGTCTGTGATTAAACTTCAGGGAGCACTGATAAGATATGGTGCTCACATCTGGGGATTTTGTACCCACTCCTTGCCTGTCACAGTTGTATTAAAGTGAAATAACTGGAAGCGGCGCGAAGGCTGCATTTCGCAGGGTTTATCTGCACAGGTGAAGCTTGCCGTGGCAACTTCTATCGTCCAGGTCTGGCAATTTAAAAAGATGATGCTATTTAAAAGGATATGTGTACAACGTAACTGAAAAACTCCTCTCTGTTAGGAGCGTTTTTGCAAACATTTAAAACTAATGCTTCTGTCTGCAAGTTAGGACCAAACAGTTCTATAATCATTAATAAAATATTTATATTTATACCGCTGATTTTGGTATGTGCTGTGATGAGTAATACAGATAGTAGTGTGGGCAGTCTGATAGCCCTGATTTAGAGCATTTTAAAAAGTATATGAAATATTTTCACCTATCTGAATGGTATCACTGTATTTGTACTAGAGTTTAATTCATTTTAGAGGGGGTGAGAAAGCACTGTAGTTTTTAAAGATTGTTTTGAAATGTTTTTGTTCATATAATTCTGGAACATTCTATTCTTTCTTTTCTTTTTTTTTGTGGTACTGGGGACTGAACCCCAGGGGCTTTCTACCTCTGAGCTATACCCCTAGCACTATTTTATTTTATATTTTGCAGCAGGGCCTCACTCAGTTGCTGAAGGCTTTGCTAAGTTGCTGAGGCTGGCCTTGAACCTGCGATCCTCCTGTCTTGCTCTCTCAAGTACTGGATTACAGATGTGTGCCACCATACTTGGCAGAACATTCTTTATGAAAATAAAAGTATAATTGTAGTGCTTTACTAGAAATACTACAATTATGACAGTTATGAGCTCTTGGCGTATCGTCACAACATGCCAGAGAGTCTTAGCCCGCTTTGTAATGGACCTTCTGCCACTGGCTTCGTGTATTTGTCAATTCTTGATGTTTCCACGGCCTTCGAGAGGCACTAAGCTACGCCTGAGCTATAATAACATGGGTGATTAGCCCTTTTTATTTTTTAAATTTTGAAACAGGGTCTTGCTAGGTTGCTGAGGGCCTTGGTAGGTTGCTGAGGCTGTCCTCAAACCTACAATCCTCCTGTCTCAGCCTCTCAAGTACTGGGACTACAGGCATGTGACACCATACCTGGTTTATGTTTACCTTTTAAGCTATTTCTACAGACATCTTTTTAAATTTATATTTTTAGTTATTTTTCCCAAACTTTTTATGAACACAGAATTTTAATAATGTACATATTATAGCTTATGTTTTCCCTCTAATGTGCACACTTATTAAATTTTTATACAAAGCTCCAGTAAACATTGATATTATCCTCAGTGGATACACTAATTTTTGTTAGTATTATTTTCTATGTTGTAGAAAAGTACTCTGAGTTATAGATAATTTAGATATAAAATTAAAAATTATTATATATTACACTAAAATGATGTGAGTTCTTTTTCTTTTTGAGGTTCTGGGAATTGAATCAGTTTAACTGGTTCAATTGGTTAATTGAACCATATATAATGTGTCTTGCCCAAGTTCAGCCAACCAGCGGGCTTTCCAAGTGTCTCCTCTGGGTGAAACACTAGGTGGGCCATTGACGGTCCAGACACAAAGAGCCTCTGGTCCTTTTCGGAGCAAGGAACACTTGCCAGCCATTTTCCACAGGGAGTGACTCTCGTCACATTGATCCCATGAGGTTGGTAAGCATTAACCCATTTTGTGGATGTGGAAACTGAGTCACAGAGAGGATGAGCAACTTACCCAAGAGTGATGAAGCTGGAATTCTAACCCAGACGATCTGGCTCAGGAACTGGTACAGTCAGGTAGGGAGAAGGAGCTATAATAACATGGGTGACTAGTGATGTGGCCTGAGGATGTGGAAGGCACAGGCGTCTGGGCTCTCTGGTCAGCCAGCACCCCTCTCTGCCATCTTTTTATTTTCTATCTCCAGACATAATATCCCTAAAGGAGAGAAAACATTTGTGTTTAAACATCTTCATAAGAGCTAAGAGTGGTGGCGGACACCTGTAATCACAGTTCTTGGGAGGCTGAGACAGTAGGATCGTAGGTTCAAGGTCAGCCTCAGCAAGGCCCGCTGCAACTTAGCAAGACCCTGTTTCCAGATAAAAAGTAAAATAGGTCTGGGGGTGTAGCTCAGAGGTAGAATGCTCTCAGATTCAATCCTCAGTACCACAAAAGAAAAGAACAAACAAAACCATCTTCGTTAGAAGCAGGGTCTGTCTGTATGTCTGCAGCAATCTCTTTCACTGTCAAGTCCAAAGGAAAGAAGAGAAAATTCCAAAGGTACTGGCAGCCTCAGCCTGCTTGCTTGTAAGAATCTGCTCATGGAGTGATGTGTATAACTGAATCTGTTTAGTAGGAGTTGTCAGGGCCAGCCTCTGAAAAGTCCTCAGGGATTAAAACTGGAGTTTTTGCTTAACTGTCAACTAGACACTTTTCAGCCACACAGAATTCCAATGAGCTGGGCTTTATCTGGTACATGTGCACCGTATCATCATGTTCCTTTAAATTAAATAATATCTCAGTCATTAAAAGCCATTGTTCTTTTATCTGCAGGAGTGAAGAGTAGAAAAAGTTGCATCCGGGAGATGTTCCTCTTGATTTATTTTCTCAGATCCCCATGGACATTCAAATAGTGTGCGACATGCACTCGGATTAATTGCTTATGTGATTAGCAGTGATTTTTATCCCAGCTCTAGAGACTGAAATGTCAGCTCCGTTACCCTACGATTCAAAGGCAAATGGATATGGATGCAAACTTATAGTCACAATGCTGCTATAAAGAAGGAGAGCAAAAAGAAAGGAGAGGAAATTAAATGAGTAGAGAGAAGAAAAAATTTCTCCCTTGTTAAGAATCACGATACTACGAGGTAGACATTGAATGTATTGAAATGATCACTTACAAACGAAACTCTTCTTATGGGGTGAGTTGATGTTAGAATTTGTTCTCCTAATATGAGGTCCAGAATTGCACACTTGCTGTATTTTTATTTTGTCTTGCAGTCCTTTTCTTAGAAGTTCAAGCATGAGAACCAGAAGACGGCTCCCTTGCTGGGGTTCAGGGTACCCCAGTGGAGTGCAGGTTGCTTTTGACAGATGAGCGGTTTTGGAGAAACGTTGGACTTTCAAATTGCTTCCAGGTTTATTTTGTAAACTGCACTGGAGGTTATATTTCCTAGATGCCTGGCAAACTGCTGGACATCTAGCGTTCAGCAAGCGAACCTCTTAGATATTCATTAAAGCAAAGAATGATACTCTCACTCCCTGTGCAAACTCTCATTGAGCTTCTGATGGAGAGAAACTGGAATGTTCACAAAGCTCACTTTCCTAGTAAAAAAAAAGACAGAAGGAAAGCAGGCTGGGTCACGGTGATTCATTAGAGGCAACCGCCCATATCCCAGTTCATCTAAAGTTCATTAAGTTCCAATTCCCCCCAGTGACAAGTTCCAATAACATTGTAATCCAAGAAGTCAAGGAAATAACTTATCCCAACAGTTTAGACACTTGTAAATGCTTTGCTAGGCCCGTGATATACTGCTGTGTTGGGCTCATTACTGTATTTGACAAGTTTATACATTAACTTTGGGCAGTAGGATTACCCATTGGTCATATGCTGAGTAGCCAAACATTTGAATTCTATGTTGGTGTGCATAATTTCAAAGTTTGAAATCACTGTTTTGGAGGACGCTCTATTCTTTTCAAATATTTTCAGGATTTAATTTGAAGAACAGAACTGCAAACTCCACTCGCTACCTTGCACACCTCTTTAAAAAGACCCACTATATTGAAGTATGATTAACACATAAAAAGCTGTACGTATTTAATAGATACAACCTGGCCAGGTGTAGTGGTGCATGCCTGTAATCCCAGTACTTGGGAGGCTGAGACAGGAGGATCACGGGTTCAAGGCCAGCCTCAGCAATTTAGCTGAGACTCTCAACAACCTAAGGAGACCCTGTTTCAAAACAAAAAGTAAAATGGGGTTGGGGTATAGCTCCGAGGTAGAATGCTTCTGGGTTCAATCTCTAGTAAGACACACACACACACACACACACACACACAAACACACACACACACGCGCGCGCTGATGAATTTGGAGAAATCATGCATTCTTATGTGGGTAATGAAAATTAGAAGGCAACATAGTGAAACCTTAACATTTGTTTTATTACATGCATAGTTATTAAAGAGCACAAGAAAGTAAATTTGACTTTCAGAAAAATAAATTGTAGTATTGGTGAGACTTAATATACTAGGCATTTTAATAAATAAATACTATGAAATATACAATAGAAATAATGTTTGAGCTAAGTACTGAATTTGAAAGAGAACCGCTTCCTGAGTTTGCTCGCAAGATACTGAAATTGGTTTTGAGGCACTGTTCTCTAGAATCGGTTTTGCAGAAGATTGATTTTTTTTTCATGCTGGACACTGAATGGGATTATGACTGAGTGAATTAGTACAAATATTGGTAGTTTTCTGATGGAGAAAAAAGTTGTATTACAGTGGTCATAGTTCAGAAAACCATGAACACGTGGAAATACACACACATACACACTCACTTTTTTTGTGTATGTGTGTGCGGCACTGGAGATTGAACCCAGGGGACTTCTACCTCTGAGCTATACCCCCAGTCCTTTTTTTTGTTTAACTTGAAACAGGGTCTCACTAAGTTGCTGAGGCTGTCCTGGAACCTGAGATCTTCCTGTCTCAGCCTCCCAAGTATTGGGATTACAGGTGTACACCACCACGCCTGGCCACATACACATTTATTATGAAAATCGACTCATGCAGTTAGGGAAGTAGAGAAGCCCCATGATGCGCCATGCTGGGAGGCCAAAGGCCTGAGATCAAGGGCCAGTAGCATAACTCCCAGTCCTGAGAATGGTGAGAGAGAGAAGGGGAGAGGGAGAGGGAGAGATGAGGTGAGATGGGATGGATGGGATGGAGTGCAATCTGAAGACCTGAAAACTAAGGCTCTGATGTTCAAGGGCAGGAGAAAATAGATACTTCATCTCGAGGAGAGGAGAGTTTTCCTTTCCTGCACTGTTGGGTCCATTTGGGTGCTTGACAGGCTGGATGGCGCCTACCCAGACGGGGGAGACCTTTACTCGGTCCACTGACTTAAACGCCAATCTCTTATAGGGGCGCCCTCACAGACACACACAGAAGTAATGTTTTACCAGCTATCTGGGCATCTTTTAGCCCAGTCAGACGAACACCTAAAATGAACCAGCACATATAGAGCATAGGAAGGGAAAGACATAAATTGCCAGTGATCTGATTATTGCTATAATAAGAATTAAATGTGTAATATTCATACAACAAAGTTAAATATATTTTGAGTAAGAATTGGGATCCAAGGATAAGACATGCCTCTGTCTTTTGTTTTCGTTCTTTTCTGGGACTATAGACCATGTTCTATATTCCTTTCTTTCTTTTCTATTTTTATTTTTAATTATTTTTTCGGTGTTACTGGGAATTGAACCAAGGGCATTCTACCTCTGAGCCCTTTTCATTAATTTTGTTTTGAAACAGGGTCTAGTTATGTTTCTGAGAGTCTTGTTATATTGCTGAGGCTGGTCTGAAACCTGCGATCCTCCTGTCTCAGCCTCCCAAGTACTGGGGTTACAGGTATGCACCACCACACCTGAGTTTATTTATTTATTTATTTATTTATTTATTTATTTTTGCGGTACCGGGGATTGAACCCAGGGGCGTTCTACCTCCGTGCTACGCCCCCGGCCCTATTTTTTTTTATGCTTTATTTTTGAAACTGGGTCTCACGAAGTTGCGGAGGGCCTCACTAGGTAGAGGGGGGGGAGAGCGAGAGAGAGAGAGGAGAGAGAGAGAGAGAGATAGATCGATCGATCGATTGAGCGCGCATGCATGCGCGCTGAGCTTGGCCGTGAACCGGGATCCTCCGGTCCCCGCCTCCCAAAGTACTGGGATTACAAGCGTGCACCACCACGCCCGGCTGGCACCTGAGTTTATTTTTTATTTTTTAACCGCAGCATATTTCACTTTATTCAGCCCATGATGGACATGCTTGTCTAGACCATCTAGTTCCTCTTACAAGGCGATCTTGTAGATAATACACAGAGTTCAGCTTCCCCCGCTTAGCAGGATCTGTCCAATGGATCTTATGTTCCAGGAACTGTCTGGGCCATTGGGGAAACTTCAGTGAAAAGAACAGGCCAAGTAGGAGAATACAACAACAAAGAAATAATTGTGTATTAATAATCCAAGCTGAGCGTGGTGGCACGAGCCTATAATCCCAGTACTTGAGAGGCTGAGGCAGGAGAATTGCAGGTTCAAGGCCAGCCTCAGCAACTTAGCAAGACCCTGTTTCAAAATAAAAAAATAATAAAATAGGGATGGGGTGTAGCTAGGAGGTATGTATTAGTCAGGGTTCACTAGATCAACAGAATTCACAGAATGAAGAAAGGGAGGGAAAAAAAAAGATTTATTAGATCAGCTCACAATGTAGTCCTGGGTTTCAACTGCATGTGAAGAATCAGAGGAATCAGTAGTTGGTCGGGCGGTCTAAGAGCTGGAGCCTTAGGATTGAAGCAACCACCAATTCAGTCCAGTCCAAGATGTGAAGATCAGGAAGCTCTTCGGAGAAACGATGGTGAAGTTTCAGCTTGAAGGCTGGAGGCCGAGGATCTCAGACGAGAGCAGAAGATCAAGAAGCTCTTCAAGGAAACGGCAGAGTTGGAGACCAACGATCTCAGAGGAGAGCAGATGCGTTTTCTTCAGGAAGAGTCGCGGCTCCCTCTACGCGGCTTTCTCCTTCTTTTTATCTAAGTCCTTCACCTATCAGAACCCTGCTGCCCACATTTA
>PVJS01035202.1:0-21147 GCA_004027185.1 Glis glis | reverse complement strand
GCGTGGTGGTGCCCTCCTGTAATCCCAGTACTTGGGAGGCTGAGACAGGAAGATGGCAAGTTTGAGGTCAACCTCAGCAACCTAGCAAGACGCTGATGCCCTTGGGTTTAATCCAGTAACACACACACACACACACACACACACACACACACACACACACACACACCAGATAGGGTGATGTTGGCTGACAGAGGAAGTTCACCCTTCTACACATTCATTAATGGATATTATTGACTCTGCGTGTAATTCTAAGCACTGTTCCAGGCAGTGAGGATTCAGGAAGAGCAAAATACACCTGTCTGTATTCCAGAGAGCTTACTTGCCTTCTAGTAGGGAAAGACAGACAACAGTAAGTTGTAAGGAAACAGAAGTTTTCAGAATACAGCAAAGGTATAGAATTAGCTTTTATACATTTTTTCATCCAGATGCTATCTGGGGGAGTGTCTTCTATGTGCCGGACTTGACTGGATAGGGAGGATATAGCAGAGAGCAAAATGAAGTTTCTGGCTCCTGCGGCATATGGTTCATTAGACACGACTGAATAGTAAGTGCTGTGATGTGGCAGCACATGGAAGGTGGCTAACCCAAACTTGGAAGGACCAAAAAGGTCTAGAAGGACATTCCTTTTTTTTTTCTGTACTAGGGATTGAACCCAGGGCCATTCTACCTCCAAACTATATCTCCAGCCCTTTTTATTTTTTATCATGAAACAGGGTCTCACTAAGTTGCTGAAGGTCACACTAAGTTACTTAGGCTGGCCTCGAACCTGTGAGCCTCCTGTCTCAGGCTCCGAAGTATTTGGATTTATAGGTATGTGTCACTGCTCCAGGCTGGAAGTATATTCTTAAGCAAGTTAACTTCTCTGAGTCTCAGTAAAATAGGCATAATTTTTGAAGATTAACTATGAAAATTCATAGCTACTGTTTTCGAGTAGTAGTAGACATTTTAATCTGCTAACATCCTGCAGTGTGGTGAGGGAAACATCAGGAAGTTTCATTATTAACCAGAACAACAATGAATAAAGACCTGCTGGTGATAACTATTTGGTTCTTCAATTTACAAAGCCCTTTTATATATAGTTCATCGCCTAATCCACAAAAATCCTGGAAGTGATATAATTAAAAACAATGACCCCTCTAAATGCAAGGTGGTGTCATGGAACTGAAAGAAGACATTAGTGGGAACGCTGTCCTGTAGTTTAGTTACCGGATTGCACCAATGTTAATGTCTTAGTTTTGATAAAAGTATCACAAATATGTAAGATTCGCATGAAAAGAAGCTGGGTGAAAAGTGCAAAGGAACTCTATTCTGTCTTCGCCAGTTTTCTGTAATTCAGAAACTCCAAAGTTGTTTTTTGTATGTGTGGTACTGGGGATGGAACCCAGGGGCATTCTGCCTCTGAGCTACATCCCAGCCCTATTTTATTCTTTATTTTGAAACAGGGTCTCACTAAGTTGCGGAGGGCCTCACAAGTGGCTGAGGCTGGCTGAGAACCTGAGGATCACAGGTTCTCAATGTCTCAGCCTTAGGGTCTCAGCCTCCCAAGTACTGGGATTACAAGCATGTGCCACCACGCCCGGCTCAAAGTTATTTTTTTTTTTTTAAAGCACAGCACTGACTCCTCATCTGGGTCTTCATCCTAGCAGGGCATCTCTGTCCAGAAAGGCGTGAAGCAAGTGCAGTCCAGCTTAACGGGTGGAGCTGAAGTTTGTGCAGGATGGAAGCTCTACGCAAAGGGGCTGACTTCTGGGTGATGCTGAAAGGTGAATAATGGCCAAAGCAATCACCGGTCCTACATCGAAATGAGTAAAATGACTCCCAGCCCCTAACGAATTCACACAGCTTCTCCTTGGATTCGAGATCCAAATGTGATTCTTTTCCCTTGGGGACTTTCTTTCTGAATATGCTTTGTTGTCTCAAGAATTAAAAGCACTTCATTTGCTGAGCTCACTTTAGCTGGGCCCAAGAGGAAGTGACCCCCAGCCATTAAGAAGCCAGGAGCGAGCCGGGCGGGTGTGGTGGCACACGCTTGTAATCCCAGTACTTGGGAGGCGGAGACCGGAGGATTGAGGTTCGCTGCCAGCCTCAGCGACTTAGCGAGGCCCTCCACAACTTCGTGAGACCTGGTTTCAAAATAAAGTATAAAAAATAGGGCCGGGGGTGTAGCTCGGAGGTAGAACGCCCCTGGGTTCAATCCCGGTATGGAAGTCTCTGGGTGTGCTTTCTGTGTCAGAGAAGGTTCCTCAAGGGTGTTTCTCTGTTGTTGCTGTGTTTTATTCTCTGTGCCCTCCCAACCCTACTTTTTTGTTTTTTAATTAAAGGATCTGGGTACTTATCTCTTCTCTCCCTCCTTTTTTTTTTTTTTTTTTGTACTGGGGATTGAAATCAGGGGCATTTTACCTCTGAGTTACACCTCCAGCCCTTTTTATTAATTTATTTTTTTAATTTTGAAAGTGTCTCATTAAATTGCTCAGACTGGCCTTGAACTTGAGATTCTCCTGTCTGAGCCTCCCAAGTGCTGGGATTATAGGTGTGGGCCACCGAACCCGCCCACATTCGAAGCTGTATAGACATTTTCTGACATCTATTGCCCCAGTCCCCAAACAGGGTAAATTCTCAGCATTATCCAGTTTCTCAAATGCTAATGATAAACACAAGCCAAAGAAGATGGGCCTACAGAGATTTTCTGAACCATAGCTTTGGTGGGCTACTAAGCTGTCTCCAGGCTCCCGCCCTGCCCCTCCCTCCCTCCTGCATGTTCTCCTGTCCCCTGCTCGCCTTCTTCCCTGCTACAGCCTTGGGTCAGGTCCTTACACTGCTTCATCCAGGTCCTGAAATGGCCCTGCTGGAGCCCTCAGCCTTGCTTCTCACTCATGACTTCCAATCCATCCTTGGTGCTGCCCCCATCATAGTATAATCATGGAAAGGTGAAAAATATGACTCATGAATACATAGTAAGCACAGGACAAAAATGTGTTTAACTCATTAATGAAGAAACCAATAGCATAGTACATATTCTTTTTTCTTTTTTCTTTTTTTTTGGTACTGAGAATTGAACCCAGAAGCAGTCTACCTCTGAGCTACACTGCCAGCCTTTTTTACTTTTTATTTTGAAACCCTTGCTAAGTTGCCGAGGATCTCACTAAGTTGCTGAGACTGGCCTCAAACCTGCAATCCCCCGTCTCAGTTTCCCAAGGACTGGGATTACAGCCATTGGCCAAAATTTCCCACTAGCGTTTTCAAAAGAAAATTCAAGAAACTCCTTATGGTCAGTGGGAAACAATGCTGAAATAAGATGGCAAACGCAGATATGAAGATACAAATGTTCACCTTTGTGTTCCTAGCCCTGGGTGCGCCTTCATTCTCCATCTTTATGCTCTATGGAGGCCTTTGCAGAGAGGTCCCCTTCAGATGCCTCTGCCCGGACCTCCTAACAGAGGAGGAGGCAGAAAACCCTGAGGACACGTTTCCCTGCTCTGACTCGGCACCCAAGACTTTCCTACCTCGCTCCTATCCACACCTGCCCTGACCCTAAGGTCCACTAAGCTGCCTGACCCTTTTGTTGGTGGCTGTCTTCACCAGCGCAAGATGACCCCCCACAATGAGATGGTATCTGTGCAGCTTCACCTAACCCATGATGGGTGGTATGTAGTGCCTTCAAATATTTGTTGAATGCATAAGAGAATGATTGAATGATGGGAGACTCGAGTTGGATCTGACCGCCGGGTGAGGCCGGGCTGCTCTGGTCAGTGTGGTCGGATGTTGTCAGCGGAGACCGGTGTCATTTGAGCTTCTGAAACAGATGATCCTTTGATTCACTTTTCTCCTCAATGCACAACACGCCCCCCCCCCCAATTCAGCCACCCAGAAGAGCAAGCATTCAGTAAGCAGGAAAGAACGTTCCAGTCCAGAGGACTGAGAGGCCTCTTGCAAACCCCTGCTTGGTGACCTGGCATACGGCCTCAGGGGAGGGCACACTCAAGGCCCTCCAGGCTCCGCTCAACCCTAGGATACTGACGAGACCAAGCTGGTGCCACCCAAATTGGCCTCCTGTCCCCAGGACCTGGTGACACCCCCCTCATAACTCATCTCTCTCGCTTTTGCAGGGGTCACCGAAGTGTTTTTCCAAACTTGAACAATCTGGGTTGGCAAATCCTGGTCCCACCATGGGAGGTGGTTTGGTGCCCTGAGGGCCTCACTGCTCCTTCACCCACCTGGGCAGTCCTCTCTGACCCTCCCCAAACACTTGGGCAGCCCAGCCCCTGCTGAGAGCTCTCTGAGCCACCTCCTCCCCTGGCATCAGGGTCTCCAGAGGCAGTTAGTAGACGGAGCCGGAGCTGGGTTGGGCTCCAGAGCCCGGCTCTATCACTCACTGGCTGTGGGGCTCTGTGTCTCAGTTTCCTCTTCTGTAAAATGAGGATAAGGATAGTTGTATGAGTCAGTAGAGTTCCATGCAGGGCAGAGGAGCCACTCGAGGTGTTTCAAGCAGAAAGTGATTGGATACAGGGCTAGCTGCTTGTGGGAGAGTCTCACGGCTTCAGGAAGAGGGTGGGAGGTGCTGTGAGTGAAGGGCCCCGTGGGTCTCTCCTTTTCTGGATCTCACAGTAGTCTCTAGAGGGCCAGCTGCTGGGGCTGAGCAGCGAAGGAAGGCGGGGTCCCCGAGACTGCTGAGGTCCAGGCTGTACCTACAGGGCTGTGGTCCAGGGAGCAGACAGGGCTTCACTGCTGCACCAACTGTCCCCTGGCTCCCCGGGGTGGTGACTGGACACCAGGTGCTGTTGCAGGAAAACCTGTGCATCTGCATGGCGCTGCTGGCCACGGGGAAGCAGCCAGAGCAGCAGGAAGGCCCCGCCTCTCCACCTTCCAATCTCCCGAGGGTCCAAAGGCGGGCCCATCTGCGCTGTCACTCTCCAAGGAGTGGGTCTGGGAAGTGCAATCTTTAGCTTCCTGCCTCCAAAGGACAGGAAATAGGTGGGGATGGGTCCTGGGAGAGTGCCCCAAACAGTTCTGGGCATCCAGTAGCACGGGCTGAGTAAATGCAGGCTACTGTTCCTACTACTGTTGTCAATGCTGCGTGCCAGCCGTGCGCCTGTGCCATGCTAGCCCTAGGACATAGGTTCAGCCCTCTGACAGGCTCCCCCGCCCATGGACAGAGTTCATAGAAAGCTTCTCCTTCTGTGGGGGTGGGAAGGTGGGATACCTTTCCTTAGCCATCATAAGGGCCATGACTGACACTCCTATAACAAAAGACACCTTAACAAAAGAAAAGCAGAACAAATTTAATCAAAGTTTTACATGGCCCCAGGAACCTTCAGAAAAGACCTAAAGACCCACAGGAAAATGTTTTTATGCTTAGGTTTGATGAAGAGTGGACAGCTGTGTTGAAATGTGATTGAACAAAAGGCGAGGATCTAATGTGGGGGTGGGGGCAGCAAGGCCAGGCTGTTTAGATTCTTGGCCTCTCCCAGTAGCCTTCCTTTCTCCCAGGAACAGGGGAGGACGCCTCTGGAATGAGGTCTTCAAGGGAGAAGGAAGAGGAAAGAGAATGATCTTTCAAGATTTTATGGCTTGCTCTGGAGGAAAGGGCTTCTGGTTTCTATTACCTGCCTTGGGGAAGAGGAATTCTGGTTTCTGTGAATAGCTTCAGGGAGCAGGCAAAGGTTAGAGAGACCTTCTGAGCCCTTCCCATGTCCTTCATATTAAAATACTTAGTATGCCAAAGTGCCACTCTGAGGTCTTTTATTCTGAATCCCAACACCTCTCGTCAACCTTCAGGCTTGGGTGCAATTCAATTCCTCGACAACTAGGACACATCCACACTGTGCCAGGAGCCAGGGAACCTTCGCTTGGTCATACTGAATGGGAATTTTTTTTTTTTTTTCTGCTGGAAGATTATAGAATCTGTGCAGCTGGAAGTTGAAGGTGAGGAGGGGAGAAGGGGAAAGCTCCTGACAGTTTCTCTGTACCCTGGCCCTCTCTCCTCCCCTGGGCAGGCAAGGTCAGCAGCCATGGGAAAGCCCCCATCTTGCTTGGTTGTGAGCGGCTTTTCCAGGTACCTGGCTCCCCACTCCCACCCTAAATGCACAAATCACACCACACAATCAATGGCTGCATAAGCTACCTCCCAGGGCAGACAGTCCTGACCCACTGTGCGTGAATTCCTCAGGGCCTCAGAGCAGGCTGCTTCCAGTGGCCAGAGGGACTGCACAGTACCCTTCTTCAGGAAACCTGGAAGAGGTCTGTGGGCACACAGGACGGTCACCTTTTTTTTTCGGTACTGGGGATTGAACCCAGGGATGTTCTACCTCCGAGCTACACCTCCGGCCCTATTTTTTATACTTTATTTTGAAACCGGGTCACACTAAGTTTCGGAGAGCCTCACTAAGTAGCTGAGGCTGGCCACGAACCCGGATCCTCCGGTCTCTGCCTCCCAAGTACTGGGATTACAAGTGTGTGCCACCATGCCCAGCCCAGGACGGTCCCTTTCTACCCTCCTCCCCAGAAAGCCTGCTAGGTCTTCATTCCATGGCTGCTACCCTCCACTCATAGGTGCCAGTGTTGGTGCCCTCATGTGGGCCAGAGTGGCTCTGCAGCCCAGTCACCAGGGTCCCGGTCCCCCTCCTCCACTCCAGCATGCAGGCATCCCCTCCTCCCTGAGCTCCCCATCGGGCATCAGGGCTCTACCCCACTGCTTCCAACCGGCCTCCTTCCAACCTAGATTCCCTTCCTTCTATTACCTCTGAATATTTTCTCATGTTTTAAAATTCAATATTCTATGCATATCAAAGATTATGTATTTGTTATATAACAAGTTCTGTAGCAGCATAAAATGGCAAACATCTATCATCTCACCTAGTTCCCATGGACCAGGAATCCAGGAGCAGCTTAGCTAGGCGGCTGCAGCTCAGGTCTCAGGGAGCCTCAGTCAGGACGTTAGGACCGTGGTCATGCGCATAGCCGTCTATGGGCAGGAACCCTTACTTCCTGCCACCGGGGCCTCACCATAAAGCTAAAAGGGACATGGCAGGTGGCTTCCCCAGAGCAATTGCACCAAGAGAAAGGGAGCAAGAGAAACCAAAACAGAAGCCACAGTGTCTTTTAAAACCTAATCATGGAGGTGACGTACCATCACTTCTACTATAGTCGATTGATTGTAAGGGCCAACCCTGGTAAGATGTGAGAGGGAATATGAATTCCAAGAGGCAGGACCCATTGAGGTCCTCCTTAGAGGTGGGCTATCACAAAACATATTTTTAAATGTTAGTTATAAAATAAAATATGATTAACCCATGAACCCATCACTCACATAAGAATTAGAACATCACTTAATAACTTGTATCTTCCTATCCATCCCTCTGCCTCCCTATGTAAAAGATAATTGTCATCTTGAATTTTGGGTTTATCATTATCATTCCTTGCTTTTATTTTTTTTAATTTGTTTGTACTGAGGATTGAACCCTGTATTGGTCAGGGTTCACTAGACTAACAGAATTCACAGAATGAGTATATGGAAAAAGGGATTTATCAGATCAGTTTACAATGTAGTCCCAAGTTCCGAATGCACGTGGAAAGTCAGAGGAACCAGTGGCTGGTCGAGCGGTCTAAGAGCTCTTCGGAGAAACAATGGTGAAGTTTCAGTTCGAAGGGCTGGAGGCTGATGATCTCAGATGAGAGCAGAAGATCAAGAAGCTCTTCAGAGAAACAGCGAAGTTGGAGGCTGACAATCTCAGACGGGAGCAGATGCATTTTATTCGGAAAGAATCGCACACCCCTCTACGCGGCTTTCTCCTTTTATCTAAGTCCTGCACCTATCAGAACCCTGCTGCCTACATTTAGGGCAGGACTTTCTGTTTAATCTGCTGTTACACACCCAAAGTCACATGATCTTGGGTGTGTCATGATCTGGTCAAGTTGACAAATTAGATTAATCACAAACCCAGAGGCATTCTATTTCCAAGCTACACCCCAGCCCTTTTTCTTTTCTTTCTTTTTTTTTATACTAAAGGTAGAACCCAGAGGCATTCTACCTCCAAGATACACCCCCAGTCATATTTTATTTTTTATTTGGACACAGGGTCTTGCTAAGTTGCTGAGGTTGGCCTTGAACCTGCGATCCTCCTCTCTCAGCCTCCCAATAACTAGGATTACAGGCATGGACCACCATGCCCAGCTCTAATTTTTGTTTTGAAACAGGGTCTCACTAAGTTGTTGAGGCTGGCTTTGAACCTGCAATCCTCCTGTCTCAGCCTCCTGGGGAATAGGTATGTGCCACCATGCCCAGCTCATCCCCTTGCTTTTTAAAGTTTTGCCACATAGGTACATATATCTAAATAATATGTTTGTTTGGTTTTTTTATCATATAGAAACTGCTGGCTTAATGTATTTGGGAGATACATCCTCAGAGGTCTGAGCCTCTTCCCCAGGGCTCCTCTAACAAGCTCCCAGCTTCTATTAAACTCTTGCCTTTTGCTTTTCCACTCTGGAGAGCATAGCTGCTTCCTATCATTTTTAGGTCTGACTTACCTCAGCGTTCTTCATTCACCCACTCTCCTGACCACGGATGTGAGTGTAGTTTCCGGTCTTTTGCCAATTGGACAGTGACACTCAGGACCTTTAGCGCATGCCTCCTGGCGCATAGGTGCAAGTTTCTCCACATGTTTACCTAAGTGTAGGATGCTGGGTACCAGGGTATGCAAACATTCCGTTTTCCAAGATAATGTCAAATTATTTCCCAAAGCGGTTACACTGATTTACACTCTCCCATACAACTTGAACAAAAGCCTAGTGCTCTACATCCCCTTCCTGGGGCATGCATGGTGTTAGGGAGGGAGAATGAGAGAGGAAGAGAAGGGAGGCTGAGGGGTGCAGAGGCCGGCAATGGGCAGGCTCTGGTCCCTGAATCCCAGCCCAGCTCAGGGTTTATGCCTGGGGAAGTGCCGGGCTGGCCCCTCCTGAGGAAGGCTCACTTAGAGAGATCCACGTTTGCACTGGTCCAGAGAAAACCACATATGCCCTCCCTGTGGTAAGGCTTCTGGTTGCAAGGACTTCAGAGAAGCCTGCTCGCAGGGCCTCTTTCCTTTCGTTCTTTGGAAAATGGGAGGATATGAAAGAAACAAACTCCAAAGCAAGTCACAGGGCTCCGATCTCCATCGTCACTAACAGAGCATTAATTAATTGCTCACCCACAGGAAGGAAGAGTTAATTACCTACCACGGACATTTTGAAAAGAAAAAAGGAGACATGGGTTTAAATTTTAATTAGGGGCCCCCTGCATGGTGAAAGCAGGAATGAGCTGGTTTTTCTGAGATCTAATTGTTGGCGATTCAAGCGAAGGCCTCTGGTCCCTGGGCAGTCTACTGCTCCTGCTGCTCCCCACCCTGCCCCATCCCCAGACCTTTGGCCTGAACCTCCTCAGAAGGGACAGAAAAGAAGAAGGTGAAGGGCACAGACCGCCCCCTCTAGGGCTTTGGCCATCACCCCCTAGGGAGCAGCTCACATGCAGGAATTCAGAAACCCAGGATGGGTCCCCTGCCCAAGATGACCGTCCTCACCTGGCTCACCGCCGCCTGATGAGTGGTAGAGGCCATGATGTGCCCTGGCCTAGACCCCTCCAAGAATGCAGGACACACTCCCCAGCCTCAGGGAGTGCTGCAGCCCCTCCAGGACTACCCTGGGTCCCAGCCCTTCCTGGGCAGCCCGCAGCCACTGATGATCAACATGGAGTGTAAGGGCCAAGCCCACTCACCGCTGTTTGGGACACCGAAGGTCATTCCGGCCCCTGAGCTCCCTGCATGGTCAGCTGGAGCTGTGGTTTAGACTGCAGTGCCACTCAGCTTCTCCCTCTGCCCAGCAGTGACCATCTGATGCCTGGTGATCACCCCTAGCAAATGTCCTGAATGTTATCTCCATCTCAGAGTTTACTCCTGGAGGGTCCCAGCGTGGGAGGCAGATTTAAATTGAGCAGTGTTAAAATGCTATGGGAAACCGCGGTGGGAGCTGGAAGGGAAGCACACCAGGGGCTGTGTGCATGTGTTTATATCACTTTGAACTTCACTATGATGTATAATTTAATTATAATGCAATATTAACAGTATTTTAAAATGCTATGGAAGGGATACGCATGAAGCAATTCACATTTCATAGAATCATCAAGTTAAGGGCACCTCAGAGGGCATGCAGGCCGGCCTCCCTCTCAATGCCGCAGTCCCAGGTCAGCACCTGACCCAGCCACGGGGCCTCGGCTTGAGCACCAGCAAGGGGGGCTCATCCTCCCACAGCGCAGCCCTCTCGGTGCCTCTTGGAGGCTCCTCTTCTGCTGCTCAGCTTCTGCCAGCAGAGCGCAGAGCCAGGTGCTGTGCAGGTGCCAGGCCGGTGCCAGGCTGTGAGCAACGCAGGATGCTGCAGATGCTGTCGCTACCTCAGGGCAGATAAGGTCCTGAGTGCGGATGTGAGCAGGGTGCTGGCTGCCAGCAGCCTCAGCAGTCCTGGAGACACGGACTTGTCCCACATTCAAAGTTCTGCACTGCGTCCTGGAGGCTGGAGCCATCAGCGCACAGTAGGGCAACCACCCAGCGGCCTGGACAGCCTGCCTCTGTAAGCAGCCTGGTTACTGAGGGGCCCCCACCTGGGGCTCTTCCGAGGGCATCCGCAGTATGACCCTGGGTGCCCCTTACAACAGTCTAGAGACCAATTAAGCTGAGACTGTGTCACCCCCTGTATGACAGGAAAGACTGCTTGTTTGCTGAGGAATTAGCCAGTGCCTGTGGACTCCCAGCCTGAGATCCCTTTGACCAGGACAACTCTGGGCTCCTGTTGCTCTGGCTCCAGCCGCAGCTAGGTGGCACTGTCCTGTCATGCCAGGTGCGAGCCCTGCCTGGCCAGCCAGGCTCACAAGCACCCGCCCTGTGACCACACAGACGCAGAGGGCCACACACGGTTCCTGGACCCCAGACCTTGACCTTTACTGAGGCCATGGTCATGGCCCATTGAAGACACTGCCTGTCCTTCCTCTGGGGTTCAGAGAATTATTTGTCCACTCAACAAATATTTACTGGACTCCTACTTGCAGGACTCTGGCTTATTTGGGAGGTACAGCCATGAGCACCACTCCTTCCTGAACTGCCTGACGGTGGCAGACTAATAGGAGAAACAGCCATAAAAGAAAATGTACACCCCAGGGACTGCCCCCAACGACCAGCATCTGACACAGGCTAGGGAGAGGGGTATGGGCAGGCTGTCCTGTCTGCTCTGAGAGGCCAGGAGGCCCAGAGGTGGCCTCTGCTCTGAGCTTTGAAGGCAGGTCAGAGTTCATCAGCCACAGAGGTTCCCATGCAAGGGCTCCTGGGAACTTGGGGAGCAGGAAGGAGTCCTCCTACTGGGGATTGAACCCAGGGGCATTCTAACTCTGAGCTCCACCCCCAGCCCTATTTTTTATTCATTTATTTTGAAACAGGGTCTCACTAAGTAGCTGAGGCTGGCCGCAAACCCAGATCCTCCAGTGTCAGCCTCCCAAGTACTGGGATTACAAGCGTGCGCCACCACGCCCGGCTCAGGAATCCTCCTTTAGCTTCAGGCTGAAGGCCCCTTCACTCCAGGTCTGGAGTCCAGGCAGATAGGAGAGGGACCACCCAGTTGTCCTAGGGCTGAGCCCTGGGAAAGAAGTCAGGAGGTCCCGGGGTCCAGTCCCACCTGCATATAATCTGTGTGTCTCTGCTTTCTGACAGACCAAGTGGAGTTTCAGAGTCAGCCCCAACCTCTGCAGCCCCAGGAGATGGGAGCTACCCTCTCGACTTGCAGGTGGACACATGGAGGCCAGTGGGTGCCACTGGCAGGAGAACAGCTCCCATGACTCCCCTCCTGCTCTGGCAGCTGCACCAGGCTCCTGGACCCCAGAGGCTTTTCGGGCTTCTTGGTGGACTAAGAGCTGAGAGATGAGTGGAGGATGGGCAGCCATGGGCAGCAGAATGTGCCCAGCAGTGGTGTGGACTTTGCCCCTTCTGGGGTTAGAGGGAGTGAGAGCGACCGGGTCCCAGGACACCAGCTGTGACAGCCCTGTGAGCGTGGGCAAGTCATCTCATCCCTGTGAATCTCAGAGACAAGGAAGGAAGTTACGTTTCATGTGAGACGCTCCTCCAAAGTCCTGCTGTGGAGGATTGAGACGGGCGCCATTTCAACTGCAGCAGGAGAGATCCAACTTAGACACGGGAAGAACACTCAGGCTGAGAGTGGTGAGAATGAATCAGAACGGAAGTGCCTGCCAACTCCACCGTGTCACTCCAGCTTGGAGGATGAGAAAGGAAGGAGGGGCACACGTGGGCAGCAGGAGCATTGGGCATCCTCGGTGACACCGCCCGAGGTTGGCCATTACCAGCTGTGGCGAGAGCATGAGAGCTGCAGGCAGGAAGTGGAGACTGCGAGGCCAGAGGGCTGTGCTATGGTTGGGATGTGATTTGTTCCCCAAAGGTTCAAGTGTAGGCAGTTTAGTTCCTAGAGTGGTGATATTAAGAGATGATGGGACCTTTAAGGGGTGGAGCCTAGTGGGAAGTCCTTTGGCCCTTGGGGGTGCTGCCCTCAGAAGGGATTAAAGTAGTTCTCATGGGAATATGAAAGAGTTGTTATTAAAAAGCAAACCTAGCTGGGTGTGGCGGCACACACCTATAATCCCAGCTACTCAGGAGACTGAGGCAGGAGGACCGCAAGTTTGAGGCCAGCCTCAAGAATTTAGCAAGACCCTGTCTCAAAATTTAAAAAAGGGCTGGGGAAGCCAGGCATGGTGGCACAATCCTGTAATCCCAATTCTCAGGAGGCTGAGTCAGGAGGCTTGCAGGTATGAGGCAAACTTCAGCAATTAGCAAGACCCTCAGCAACTTAGCCAGACAGTTTCAAAATAAAAATAAAATAGGTCTGGGGGTGTAAGCGGTGTAGTTCAGAGGTCAAATGCCACTGGGTTCAATCCCCAGTACCATATTAAAAAGGGGGGACCTGGGGATGTAGTTCAGCGGTAGAGCACTTGCCTAGCATGTGTGAGGCCCTGGGTTCAATCCCTAGTACCACACATACACAAAAGCAAGCCTGTCTCCTCCCCAGCCTCTCTAGCTTCCTGTCTTGCCATGTGATCTCTCCCTCTCAAGCCGCCTGCAGGCTTAGCCCAGAGGTGCTACAGCAAGCAGAAAGGAGGGCAGGACTGTTGGCTTATCTAGGCTTCGGTCCCCCAAACAAATGGGTGCAAATGAGGTACAAAGAAACAGGCAGGATTTCCTTAGTCTTGGCTGGACTCTCCTGAGCCCCACCTAGCAGAACACTTCATCCTCTCGTTCTTGGCACCCAAGGACTTTCCCTCCACTGACACCCCCACTTCCACGCCTTACTAGTTCCCCCACTGTCTCCCTGGGCTTCCTTGGGCATCCAACAACCAGCAGTTTCCAGGTAGTCCACACAAAAGCTTCTCCAACTCTGCTGACGACAACACACGTATAATCCCCTGTGCAGAAGAAGGGCTGAGGCAGGGGTGAGCCACAGCGCAGTTAAGAGGCTGGTAGAAGGTTCAAGGCCAGCCTTGACAACTTAGCAAGACCCTCAGCAACTTAGTGAGACCCTGTTTCAAAACAAAAACATAAAAGGGCTGGGGTTGTAGCTCAGATGTAGAACGCCCGTGGGTTCAATCCCCAATCCAAAAAATAAAAATAAGTGCCCGGCGTGGTGGCGCATGCTTGTAATCCCAGTACTTTGGGAGGTGGAGACCGGAGGATCCGGGTTCGCGGCCAGCCTCAGCTCTTTCGCCCTCTCTCTCTCTCCCTGTCTCTCTCTCTCTCTATCTCTCTCTCTCTCTCTACTTAGTGAGGCCCTCCGCAACTTCGTGAGACCCGGTTTCAAAATAAAGTATAAAAAATAGGGCTGGGGGCATAGCGCGGAGGTAGAACGCCCCTGCGTTCAATCCCCGGTACCGCAAAAAAATAAAATAAAATAAAATAAAAAAATAAAAAAGAGGCCGCCGTCTGTCATCACTAGGTGGGCAGTACACCAGCCTGGGAGCAGGGGAAAGGACGAAATGACCTCCTGGGGAGACTTCCAGCCCCAAGACTGCCAGCGACCAGCTGAATAAAGGACATTAAATATTCAGCAAGCGCTCAGCAAGGATGGATGGAAGAATCCACGGCCAGAACCCAAGTCCTGGGCTGGGCTAAGGGCTGGTGCTCTGCCTCGTCTTGGCTGAGGCTGTTCCCTAATTAGAATCCAGAGTCAGTTACCACAGGGCACAGCCAAGGGGAAAATCGAACACTTGGAGATGTGCCTGCTCAGAGACCTTCTGGCAGGGGCGATGAGGAAATGTGTCCCAAGCTAAGGTTCAGGCCTATTGAAAGACTTAATGCTGTGAAAGGTCTGGAGGTGGGACGGGGAAAGGATGGCTAAATAATTCAGGAAGCAAATGGAGAAGCAGCTGCTGCCGAGGCTGACCGAGGCTCATGCCTGGCTGGACTCAGAGCTGCACCCTGGCCTCCTGGGAGAGAGCCCAAGTGGAGATGTGGGGAGACGGGCAGTGCAAGCACATGGCAGCCTTTAGTCTGCGCTTCCACAAGCCCCTCTCCCTCCCCCCTCCCAGGGCCCAGTGATGAGGTAAGCAGGGCAGGTGAGGGGCCCAGGAGGCTGAACAACCTGGCCTCACTCATCTGTCTGGTGTGTGAGAGCTGGAGCCCAGGACCTCGTGACTGCCACAGCCCGGGCAGGAAGCCCTCACCTCTGTCTGGTGTGTGAGAGCTGGAGCCCAGGACCTCGTGACTGCCACAGCCCGGGCAGGAAGCCCTCACCTCCGCCTAGGGCTGCTCACTTTGCACACCATGTTCTCTTCTCTTTCCCACCTTCTGGTCCCTGTGATAATCCTGTGAGGTGCATCAAAGATCTTGGAGACAGAAGTAACCAAGAAGGGCCTGGGTTTTTAGCATGGATTTGGCACAACTATGCTGTGAGATCTTGGGCAAGTTCAATCCCTTCTCTGGGCGTCCATCACCTTCTCTTCTTTTTTAGAATGAAAAGCATCAGAATCAGGGCTGCCTTCTAGCTCTGATATTCTCTGGTTCTAAACCCCAATTAACAGGTAAGAAAATTGAAGCCTGGCTTATGGGTGGTGTGAGTAGAGAAAAGGCCTCTTCCGTTTGCCCCATGGGGACCTCTGATCCCTGCCTGCTGCCTGCTGCCTCCCCTTTCACTGACCTCAACCCAGGACCATGGGAAGGAAATGCCCTCGGCCCTCTCTGCATCCCAGAGACTCATTCAGAAGAGAATCTGGTTTCCTAGCTACTCCTTTTGTCTGGACACAGAAACAGAAATTTTCTCAGTGTTTAATGAAGCTAGGACAAACCTAATTATCAAATGCACTTGTGTTAATAAGTGCCACTTTGCTTTTATGTCTGGTAGACCATTTACTTTAGCTCCTCTTCAGTGTCTGTTCATGCAGGGAGCTAACACAGAATAAAAAGGGAAGAAAAGCTGTTATCTTGACATGCCTGGGCTTCTACCTGGGCTGAGCCCTGTGAAGTCATTATAGGTAGTTATGGACTGTCAGCCCAGCACAACACAGGGTCCAGATCAGGTACAGGTCATGATGGGGAAGCACATGTCTCCTCCACAGCAGAGAGACCTTCAAAAAGGGCAACTTTCAGCTGGGCATGGTGGTGCACGCCTATAATTCCAGTACTTGGAAGACTGAGACCACCGGAGGAGCAAAGGTTCGAGGCCAGCCTCAGTGACTTAGCAAGATTCTCAGCAACCTAGTGAGACCTGTTTCAAAACAAAAAATAAAAGCCGGGCATGGTGGCACACGCTTATAATCCCAGTACTTGGGAGGCTGAGACAGGAGGATCAAAGGTTCAAGGCCAGACTCAGCTACTTAGTGAGGCCCTCTGCAACTTAGTGAGATCCTGTTTCAAAATAAAGAATAAAAAATAGGGCTGGGGTGTAGCTTGGTGGTAAAATGCCCCTGGGTTCAAGCCCTAGTACCGCAAAAAATAAAAAAGGGGGTTAGGGGTGTAGCTTGGAGGTAGAATACCCCTGGATACAATCCCCAGGATCAAAAAAAAAAAAAAGAGGCAACTTTCTATTTTCAGTTGTCTTCCATCCTGCTTCTTGTGAGTGCCCCCACTCCACTCCACACAGATTTATTATGCCAAGTTTCCATTTGTTTAGGGAGAAAAGTCATTACATCTGAGATTCTGTAGCTGAGTGTTCAAGAAGGCTTACTTAAAGAGCTTTCCTAATTCTTCATCCAACTTCCTCTGAGCCAATGGTTGCTGTGACCAGGGTGAAGCAGAGAAGATAGTGGAAAGTCAGGTTAGACTTGTTGATGGATGGATGTGGAATGGGGTGTCCCTAGGGGAGAAGAAGAATCTAGGGTGGTCCAGGGGGTTTGGGCTTGAGCGCTAGATGGATGGTAGCAACATTTGTTAAGGTGAAGAAGACAAAAGGTGAAATCTATTTAAAAGAGGAGAAATTAAAAATTATGTTTGGCCCTGTGAAATTGAAGATACCTATTATAGACCCAACTGTCTGACGCTTCTAATGTGGCACACAGAGAAAGAAAAGCACTAGAGATATAGACTTGAGAGTCATGGGGACATGTGACACATAATCCATAAAGTGGTTGAAATCGTGTAGGGAGAATGTGTACATGGAGAAGCAACAGGCATGCATGACTAAGTCTTGTCCCAGGTGCACCCAACATGTAGAAGTTGAACAGAGGAGGAGCCATGAAAAATTGAAACCAACTGCTGCTCCTGGGACGGCCTGCTTCTGCCCTGTGAAGAAGCGAAGGAAGCTAAGCCAGGTGCAGTGCTACACGCCTGTAATCCTAGCTACTTGGGAGGCTGAGGCAGGAGGATAGAAAATTTGAGGCTAGCCTGGGCAACTTAGTGAGACCCTGTCTCAAAATAAAGTAAAAAGGGCTGGGGATGTAGCTCAGTGATAGGTCACTTGTCTAGCATGTGTGAGGCCCTAGGTTCCACCCCCAGTACCGGAAAAAAAAAAGAGAAGAGGAGGGGGGGAGGGAAGGACTGCAGGAGGAGGAGGGGGAGGAGGGGGAGGGCTAGATGATGTTATAGGAACAAGAAACAAAGAGGAAAAGGGATCCCTCTTCCTCCCCAGGCTTCCAGCTCCCTCTGGTTATTCCTGTTGGCAGGTCCTAACAGGGTGCCAACTGCCAAAGCAGAAACGCGGTTTTCAAAGTTCTTGCCCAGCATCACAAGGCCACGTATAGATGGATGGGTTTGAAGCTGAGAGACAATAGTTGAACAACTGACACATATATCGAGGTATTGACATACTGTCTAAGGCCACTCTGGGTGCTGGCGCTTCCTCCCACACTTCCCTCCTGGCCTGTGGGAGCCAAGCGGTGGCTGAGTGTAACAAACACTGGAAAGCAGGCGTGGGCTGAGAGCTGCCACACTGGGAAAGCAGATCGATCTGTTAGCTCCAAGGTTAAAATGGAGCTGCTATGAACCGGCGGTGAGAGACCTGCTGCGAAGGCCCTTGAGTGAGCTAAGCAGGATCCAGGACAGTCGGCGTTCCCTGTGAGGAGGGAAGAGGCGTGCTCAGGCTTTCAGCGGGGACTAGAGAGCTATGTCCATCTCTGAAGCCTCCTGTTCCGAATCCGTCTCCAGTCAGGGGTGAGGAGGAGACAGTGAGGCCTTAGTGGAACTAAGTAACATGCCCTTATTTTTATTTTATTTTTTTATTTCTTATACTTTTATTATACATTGCAATTTTTTCTTCGCAGTACTGGGGATTGAACCCAGGGGCATTCTACTTCCGAGCTATACCCCCAACCCTATTTTTCTTATTCTTTATTTTGAAACAGGGTCTCACTGAGTTGCGGAGGCCTCACTAAGTAGCTGAGGCTAGCCGCAAACCCAGATCCTCTGGTCTCAGCCTCCCAAGTACTGGGATTACAAGCGTGCGCCACCACGCCCGGCTCTATACATTGCAGTTATACATCATGGTGAGGTCCGATGTGATACATGCGCACAGCTCTTGGTGCATTTCCTTCCACATCCCACCGGCTCGCCCTCTTCCCTCCCCATACATATTAGTGAAATTGGTAGTGATACCTTCATACACTACCACAGTATTATTTGAACTGTTTCCTTCTTCAATCCTCCTTTTTATTCCTCCCTGGTCCCCTGCCCCAATCCCCTTCCACTACTCTACAGATCTCTTACTGCATTATTTAAAGTCCCTTATGTTTTCTATTTTCTCTCTAGTTTTCACATATGAGAGAAAACATACAACCCTTGACTTTCTGAGACTGGCTGATCTCACTTAGCATAATATTCTCTAGTTCCATCCATTTTCCTGCAAATGACATAATTTTGTTCTTCTTTACGGCTGAGTAGAATTCCATTGTGTGTATATCCCACATTTTCTTTATCCTTTCATCTGTTGACAGATACCTGGGTTGGTTTCATAACTTGGCTATTGTGAATTGTGCTGCTATAAACATGGGTATACATGCATCACTACAGTATTCTGACTTTAATCCTTTTATAAAGATACTGAGGCATGGTATAGCTGGGTCGTATGGAGGCTCCATGCCTAGTCTTTTGAGGATCCTCCGAACTGATCTCCATAGAAGTCCTACCAACTTAAAGTCCCACCAACAGTGTGGAAGAGTTCCCATTTCCCCATAGTCTTGTCAGCATTTGTTATTGGTTATTGTTTGTATTCTTGATGATTGTCACTCTAACTGGAGTTAGATAAAATATGCCTTTCCTTTTAAACCTACTTTGGTTCTTATGGACTCCATGTGGGACAGAGCAGGGCGAGAAGGGCAGCGATCTGGGAAGGGTGTGAGGACTCAGTGGATAGGAGAGCCTAGGCGAGCCTTTGTCAGGAAAGCTCCCCACACCAACAATTCTTCTCTTCTAATTTAATGCACTAAAAATTAACCGAAGATGGGAAAGGACAGCGGGGAGCACTCCTGCCCCACGGGGCGCAGACTCACCTCTCCTTCCAGCTCACCCTTCAGGTGCTTCCCGTACTCACCACCTGCCAATCAGGACCACAGCTGCCCAGACGTGATTTATATGCATGTCAACCATCTCTCTATCAACAGGATATCAGGGCTCAGCCTTCTCAGATCTCCAGCTGTCTGAGGTTTCCCGTGGAGGCCCCAGTGCTTGGTAATGTGAGTCTTACTCCCAACCTACATGGTCAGTATCCCACGTTCCTTTATACGGTCTCCAGAGACTGGAAGCACGTTAAGCACATACAATCAAGGACCGTGGAAGACACCCTATAGTGCCCCAATCTAGCTTCCCATGACTGGACAAGCACTGAGTGCTTCAGGGTAGCCAGTACCAGGCTTGGGATAGGACCAGGAATCCTCCACCCCACGTGAGGGCGCTGGCCATTCCCCCCATTATATATCCCTGCACAGCATAGCTCCCCACCCCCAGCATAGGATGAATAGCCTGGTCCCTTTTCCTGGAACTTTCAGCCTGCACTCCACATCTAATATGTATACACACACAAAAGGTAATAGAACATAAGCTCACTACCGATTTGGACAAAAGCTCTGGTGACAATTTAAACTGAAATGCATTAATACCTCTGAATATTTCATGCCAGGTACATTAGAACAAGCAGCATTATTTATTGAAGGCCGATCACCCAGTGTGGGTATTAATACATTTTGCTGCATGGCATCAGCCAAAGGGAAATGAGCTTCAAGGGACAGGTGGGAGACTTTTGGCTTCCTTGGTACTTTTCCCCTGGAAACAAATCTTGCATGGATTGGAAGATGTGGCCTAGAGTTATTATGCAATCTCACTTTGGCTTCTCAGAACTCCTGGAAGGCTCATCCAATTTGTGAATAGGAGCCCCCCACCACGTCCCAGGCACAATCAGGCCAGGCCAGGCTGTTTTCTAGCAGATACTAATTCTCCCAAAGTCTAACCATTCCTTTTTTCCAGAGGGTTGCAAAGGAGTGAATGGGATTAATTGATGAGGGAAAGATTTAGTTGATATGATAGGGAAATTCACAGCAATCAGCAGCTCTAATGTCTCTCCTGGCACGATGTGTTCATCATGTGGAGTCTCTGGTGCTGCCCCTTTGGTCTGTACCCTCTGGCTGTCAGTCAGGATTTGTCAGGAAATAAACCACTCTAGCTTTTTCAAGCTTCAAGAAGTTTAACACAGAGAATTAGGTGTTTACAAGATTATTGTAAGAGTTGAAAGACTCCTGTAATCTCAGTACTTTAGGAGGCTGAGACAGGAGGATGGCAGGTTCAAGACCAGCAAGACTCTCAGCAACCTTGTGAGACCCTGTTTCAAAACAAACAAACAAGAAAAAGGGCTGGGGGTATATCTTGGAGGTAGAATGCCCCTGGGTTCAATCTCCAGTACCAAAAAAAAAAAAAAAAGGAGTTGAAAGAATATGTTCTAGGCCAACTAATAGAACTTTGAAGAATTGACCCATGAGAACTATCAGTCTAATCTTCATGTTTGGTCTTGCTGGTATTAATTTACTGCTAAGGAAATTACCAAAATCTGTGGATGCTCAAGTTCCTTATACAAAATACTGTAAATTTTACATATAACTTACATGTATGCACCCCTCATATACTTTAAACCTCTAGATTACTTATAATACCAAGTACAATGTAAATGCTATGTAAATAATGGCTTTACTGTGTTGTTTAGGGAATAATAAGGAAAAGGTCTGTTCATGTTCGATACCCGCACAATTTTTTCTCCTGAATATTTTCAATTCATAGCTGGTGGAATCTATGGATGCTAAACCCATGAATATGGAGGGCCAATGGTATTCTGCTACTAAAACAATGTAAAACATTTTAATGATATCTTTTTAATTTTTGTCATGAATATATGGCTCTTCAAGCCTATGGAGGAGGAAGGTTCAATTGGAAAACAAACAAACAAAACATCCTAGGAGCCTTTCATGGACTCCTTTGCTCCCAGAACCATTTTGCTTGTACATTGCATCCTGCCTGGCTACCCCCCCCCGCCCTGCTCTGGTTTCTTCTCTGTGATTTTCCCATCAAATTCATTCAGCCTCTCCATTGGGTCCAGCTTCTTCTTCTTTTCTTTCTTTCTTTTTTTTTTTTTTTTTTTGCGGTACTGGGTGGGGATTGAACCCAG
>PVJS01035201.1:0-21150 GCA_004027185.1 Glis glis | reverse complement strand
TGTGTGTGTGTGTGTGTGTGTGTGTGTGTGTGTGTGTGTGTGAGAGAGAGAGAGAGAGAGAGAGAGAGAGAGACAGAGAGAGAGAGACAGAGAGAAAGAAGGAGGGAGGGAGGAAGGGAAGAAGGGAGGGAAAGAAAGAGAGGAAAAATAAACATGAACAGGGGCTAGGGATATATAGCTCAGTGGTAGAAAGCTTGCCTAGCATATGTAAGGCCCTGAGTTTGAGCCCCAGCACTCCCCCACCAAAAAGAAGAAGAATATTTTTGGCCAGGCATGGTGGTACATACCTGTAGTCCCAGCTACTTGGGAGACTGAGGCAGGAGGATCACTTGAGCCCAGAAATTTAGGTCCAGTCTGAGCAAAATAGCAAGACCCTGGCTCTTAGTGAGAGAAAGGTATAGTCGCAGAACTTCTCTTGCACTGCTGGTGGGGTCCAACTTGTGTGCTGAATTCAGGAGCTCCAGAAGTTCCAAACGTTGGTGCTCAATTAGAGCATAGTGTGGAGGAACCACAATCCAAGTGTCTTTGTGAAGTTTTGCACCTACTCGCGTATACATAGGAAGTTCTTTCCTTTTGATACAGAACCGCGTCCCAGAGGAACATGACACATGGCACATGTTTCTCTGAAGCGTGTAGTGTTTGGGTGTTCTAATTATAACTCTAACATAATAATTTGAATATTGTTAGCATATAGAGTAAGTCACCAATGAATGAGCGGGGTTTTTGTGTTTTGTTTTTTTATGATGCTGTTGTCTGTAGGTTAGTTTAGCCTACACTTATGAAACCAAAGATGCCTTGTGTTTGGTGCTAACCATTATGAATGGAGGGGATCTGAAGTTCCACATTTACAACCTGGGCAATCCTGGCTTTGACGAGAAGAGGGCTGTATTCTATGCTGCAGAGCTGTGCTGTGGCCTGGAAGATTTACACAAGGAAAGAATTATATACAGGTAAGAATGATACAACCTGATGGAGCCTGTGAACCTCAAGACCGGTTCCTCCTGAGACCAGGGCTTCTCCAGCCCACACTGGCTTCTTATGGGCTGGCCAGGGCAGCTGGGAGCCCCTGGACGGCAGTTCCCAGGTGTGGTCCTTACACTGTTGGAAACATGGCCAGTCCGAGGTATGCCTTGGTTGGTTGGTTTTTTTTTTTTTTTTAGTTTTTCTTTTTTTGTTTCTCTTTAATCACTAATAAATTGTCTTTTGGAAGCAGAAACTTATCTTTTTTATTTAAGTTGATCTAATAAAGGTAATGCTACTTACATAAGCATTAGAAAGCCCATTTCCAAGATTTGGAGATGTTTTGACAGTTCCAATAAGGATATTCACATGAAAATAACATAATTAAATGACTTCAAGTAATATTCTTTTTTTTTTGCAGTACTGGGGATTGAACCTAGGGGCATTTTACCTCCGAGCTACACCCCCAGCCCTATTTTTTATTCTTTATTTTGAAACAAGGTCTCACTAAGTTGCGGAGGGCCTCACTAAGTAGCTGAGACTGGCTGCGAACCCGGATCCTCTGGTCTCAGCCTCCCAAGTACTGGGACTACAAGCGTGCGCCACCACACCCGGCTCAATATTCTTTTTTAAATCTTAGAATTCAATAAAGAAAATCAAATCAAGCTTAGCAGTTAGAATTAATTTAGTATAATCAGTAGAACTAGTTTTCGGAAAACCATTCCTCCACCTCTCAAGTGCTAGGGTTCCTAAACTCTGAGTCTGTTCTTGGTCACTCTCCAAGGGCACTTTCATTCATTACCTTCTTTGGATTTATCTACCAATTATATGCAAGTCATTCCCTACTAGGAATTTCTAAACTTGTCCTTTATCCTAAATTCCAGAGGGATCTATATC
Organism: Glis glis; assembly: GCA_004027185.1. Taxonomy (NCBI): domain Eukaryota; kingdom Metazoa; phylum Chordata; class Mammalia; order Rodentia; family Gliridae; genus Glis; species Glis glis. Next base: position 19,293 of record PVJS01035201.1, on the reverse strand, counting down.
CCTTGCCCTTGCCCTCTCCAATCCAGTTGGTCACCAGCACCAGCTCGCTCCTGAATGTCCCCACAGCACTCTTCATTTCCTAGGGTGACTGGCTAGTTCATGTCTTCCTTAGGTCATCTGGCTGGCAGAGACTTAACCTGGCCTCCCTAACACCAGTCTTGCCCCAGAGCCTGCTCCAGAAGACCCGGACAAGGCCTTTCTGGATGCAGATCTGATCCTGTTGTGTGAGACCCCATAGTGTCTCCCTGGCACCTTGTGAGCCAGGCTTTTATGAACTTTGCGGTGTAGTTCTCCACTTACTTCTCTAGTCTCATGTCCTGTTGCCCCAACAGGGTCCCCTCTGCCCTTGTCATACCAGTATGTTAGTGTTGCCATGCCTGGGCAGTGCTGTTCCCCTGTGGATGCCTTTTTCACTGCAGCCCCTCTCGCTCTCAGTGTGAGGACCCCCTGCTCATCTTTCTTGAGTTAGGCCAATGATGTCCTTCCTTCCTGGAAGAACATGCACCCCTCCAGCTTCCTTGTAGTACTCTGACAGTGTCCACTCTAGAGCTGCTCACACCAGAATGTGAGCTTCTTAAAAGGCCTTGATCCAGCCAGGTGTTGTTGCACACGCTTGTAATCCTAGTACTTGGGAGGCTGAGACAGGAGGTTTTCAGGTTCGAAGACAGTCTCAGCTAGTAGTGAGACTCTCATCAACCTAGAAAGACCCTGTTTCCAAATAAAAATTAAAAAAAAATAGGACTGGGGTGTAGCTCAGAGGTAGAATGTCCCTGGGTTCAATCCCCAGTGCCACACACTCACAAAAAAGCCTTGATCTTGCTGGACGTGGTGGCGGACGCCTGTAATCCCAGTATGTGGGAGGCTGAGACAGGAGGATGGCTGCTTCCAGGCCAGCCTCAGCAACTTAGTGAGGCCGTCTGCAACCTAGCGAGACCCTGTTTCAAAGTAAAAAATAAAATAGGGCTGAGAGTGTAGCTCAGGTAATATGCTTCTGGGGTCAATCCCTAGTACCCTACACACACACACACACACACACACACACCCTTGATCTTATTCATCCTGTTCTGATGAGCCTTACAAACCCTGTAGCCAAGTTAAATGTCTCCCAAGAGCGAGACACCAGTGTGGCAATGGGACTGATGTGGCTCCACTTTGAGTCACAGAGCCAGGGTAGAGTGTTGCTCTCACCACAGTTACTCTAGAGACAGGTGGTGACATGTGATGCCTTGTTGCAGTGACTTAGAAGTAGAGTTGGCTAGCTGGATGTGGTGGCACATGCCTATAATCCCTGGATCACAGGTTCTAGGCCAGTCAGGGAAACTTAGTGAGACCCTATCTCAAAATAAAAATAAAAAGGACTGGTGATGTAGCTCAGAGGTAGAGTGCCCCAGGGCTCAACCCCTAGTACTGAGAGAGAGAGAGAGACAGACAGAGAAAAGAAGGAGAAAGAAGAAGGAGGAGGAAGAAATAAGAAGTAGAGACTGCTGGCACTGATGGGAGGACCAGTCTGGAGGAGATTTGGTTGCTGCGTTACTCCTGGAGTCAGTCAGTTTTACAGGTGAATAGTTACCACCCCTGCGCTTGCCTTCAATCTCCAGATGAATAAGTGGATTGACTAGAAGATTCTCATTCCCTTTAACCTCCGGCTCCCATTGGCTGCCCAGGCTGAGTAGCTGAGAGGCGTGGTTGAGGCCCTCTAGGGGAGCTGGACCCTGTCTGTCTCTCTGGCTGTGTCCACAGGACTTGTCTTCAGTACGTGCTTCTGGATGTTTGGTGAATGAACGACTGATGGTTTCAGCTTCTGTGGGTGCCCCCCCCCTTTTGTCTGGAGACTCAGCACCACTTGCAGGCCTCAAGGGAAAGGTTTTTTGTGCCCTCGTATTCCTGTTTTCAGAGATTGGCACCTGACCATTTTTATCAAACCATGTGCCAGAGAGATAAGCTTCTTTTTTTCAGAGAGACAGTGAAGTTATAAATATTTTAATTTTTCAGCAGTCTAAAGGTCAGAAAACAGGAGGAACTTCTATGTGAGCGTCACGTGGCAGGCTTCATGCAATCTTTAGCAGTCAGAATTGAGAGCCTGGGAGTCCACCTTGTCCTGCCTCCTACCCCAGGCGCTGCTGCATGGGGGTGTGGCGCCCAGAGGAGCACGAGCCTCAAGGGCAGCGCTACAGAGGCCTCAGGGCAGGTGCTGGGCACACAGTTCAGGAGTCTGCCAAGTGAGCCTGCTCCTTGAGGGCAGTTACCTGGGACAGGTGCCTGGGGTCTCCCTAGGAGTTCCGCTTTACATGAGGCCCAGTGGCAGGAGGGGTGGCCCTTGTAGGAGAGATTTGCTCATGCAGGTCTCCTGGGGAAAGCGGAGCAGCCCAGAGGCCCAGGTGTTTGAGGAGGGCAGGAGGAAGAAGCAAGTGTGGGCCTGCAACCCGCCAGCCCTGGGCTGTGCCACTGTGCATCGGCTATTCATTTGGAGAAGAAGGGAGGAAGTTAGTAAAAGCTGTAGTGTCAGGAAGGCCTTTCATTCTAAATATCATTTTCCTGGAGCACTTCATCTTTTTCTCCATGGTCCTCTTGTTTTGTTCAGATAAAACACCTGAAATAACACAAGTCACCAATGGAGTGCCTGCCTCAGGCGCTCCAGGCGCCAGCGCCATGACTGAGGCTGAGGGACCCCCCCCCCCATGCAGGGCAGAGCAGGCTCCAGCTACAAGGGGCTGTTGGCGTCAGTGCCACAGCTTGGGAGACTTGGGTTTGCGTCAGACCCTCACGTGCCTCTGCCTCTAACATGCTTTGTCTAAAATATTGATGGGGGCTGGGCGTGGTGGCGCATGCTTGTAATCCTAGTACTTGGGAGGCTGAGACAGGAGGATCACAGGTTAGCGGCCTGCTTCAGCTACTTAGTGAGGCCCTCTGCAACTTAGTGAGACCCTGTTTCAAAATAAAGAATAAAAAATAGGACTGGGGGTATAGATCGGAGGTAGAATGCCCCTAGGTTCAATCCCCAGTACCCCCCCAAAAAACAAAAACAAAACAAAAATAAATAAATAAAATATTGATGGGGAAAAAAAGCAAATGAGTACAATAAAGGGGATGGGGATCTTGAGAGAGGACAGTGTCATACTCGTCAGTGCCAAACGATTCCTCAATTTGAAAAGTCAACCTTTCACTTAAAACAAAACACACAATCACAGAGCAAACGTATGTGAGTATGTTTGTGTAGCTAAGCGCTTCACTGTCCCACTTTTACCCAGCGTCCCTATTGCCTGCTTATTATGCCAACGTCTAAAAGGAAACTGTTGCCTTTGGGGTTTCAGATGCCTTTTAAAACTTACCTAGGAAGCAGAGTGTGCTGGTGCACGCCTGCAATCCCAGTACTAGGGAGGCTGAGACAGGAGGATCCAAGGTTCGAGGCTAGTCTCAGCAATTTAGAGAGACCCTGTTTCAGAATAAAAAAAAAGACTTGGGGGTGTAGCTCAGTGGTAGAGTATCCCTGGGTTCAATCCTCAGTACAAGTATGACACACACAATTACCTTAAGAATATAATTTTCTTTCTCTTTTTTTGTGGTACTGGGGATTGAACTCAGGGACATTCTACCTCTGAGCTACACCCCCAGCCTTATTTTATTTTTTATTTTTGAAACAGGGTCTCACTATACGTTGCTAAGGCTGGCCACAAACCTGCAATCCTCTGATCTCAGCCTCCCAAGTACTGGGATTACAAGCATGTGCCACACATGCCTAGCTTAATTTCTTTAAAATCAGACTAACTAAAGTGCTTTAGCTGGGAACAAACCCCATGAGTGCCCTCATGCCACCTAAATATTATTGTGCAGGAGTACCTGCTCCTTCTTAAATACCACTTGGGTTCTTGGGCTTTTGCATGCCAAGATGGTGTGCAAACCAGAGACGGTTTAAGAAGTAGCACTTTGCAGCCCAAAACTGTAGCACTGTTTACTAGTATACATCCAGTGCATAATGTGTGCAGCAGTGGGTATGAGCAAGGGTGGCTTTGGGACTTGTCCTAGCTTGTCACTTAGCATTTGTGTGACCCACTTAACTTGGCACCACCTCCAGAGTAGCACCTTGTCTATATCTACTCTGCAGAGTCTTTGTAAGGATTGCAGGAGATGGCGCATGAAAAGTGCACGACTCTTGGCATACAGTGAGCGCTTGGTAAGAGTCAGCTGGTGCTGTTACTGCAGGTTGAGGGTCCCTTGTCTGAAAAGCATGGGGCCAGAAGTGCTGCGGATTGTGGAGCACTGTGGACTTCAGACGTTTGCATCAGGCGTGCTCAACCTGTGCTACAACCACTGTTATTTTGTGACATACACAGTGCATGCTTCCTTTCACAGCAAGAGTATCTGCAGTCAGTGGTGACAGCTGGGCACAGAATTTGAGAGCCAGGTGTACAGCTGTTTTCTCACACACTAATGAGTCTGCGAATCTCCAAGGACCAGGCGAAACCGCAGGCTGAGTCAGTCTCAGGCTGGGCTTCACAGTGAGGCCAGGCCACATGTAGAGCAGCAAAGTTTCTGAGGATCCTGGGAGATTATTTTTGGTGGGGGGATACTCAGGGGCATTCTACCTCTTGAGTTATACCCCAGCCCTTTTTGTTTTTTATTTTGAAATAGGATCTTCCTAAATTGCTGAGGCTGGGCTCAGACCTGCGATCCTCCCCGTCTCGGCCTCCCAAATACTGGGATTAGAGGCGTGCGCCACCACGCCCAGCCACCACGCCCAGCCCGAGGAGATATTTAAAGTATGATGGGTGGGTAGGGATTCAGTTGGTGTTGACTGGGAAGACTGGGAAGTCAAGGAGACTGTGGAAGTTCCATGTCAAGGAGGATTGCTTAGTTTTTAGTAACATGCATGTAGGATTCTTTTTAAATACAGAAAGGAATAAAGGGAAAACTAAAAATGCTGATTATCCCACCACCCAGATAATGCAGGGGCACGTGCACCTGGTTAGAAACACAACCGGAATGGCAGGCAGGAGCCTCGCTGCCAGGTGCCTCCCGCCAGCCGCCTCCCGCCAGCCCTCCGCCCTGCCCCTGCCCTGGCCATTCTCCCAGAAGCTGTCTGGGGCCATCAGCAGGGCGCTCACTCCACATGGTGCAGAGGACAGGCCTCACCATGACTCTGAGGCTGCCCGTCCCTTGCTGCAGTGGCGTTCCTTTCCTGCTTACTGCCGCCTTGCCGCTCCATGCCCTCCTCCTGGGCTTGGAGATGTGTCCGCAGACTGACACAGTGTCCACGGAAGCTGCATTGTTTTCATGGGGCCCAATGTGAAAAAGAGTCAAATAGAGGGCTGGGGTGTAGCTCCGAGGTAGAACACCCCTGGGTTCCATCCCCGGTACCGCAAAAAAAAAAAAAAAAAAAAAAAAAAGAAAGCATTTTTTTCTCTTGAAGGAAAAAAATGAAGTATTTTAAGAAACTACATTTAAGATATTTTAGGCTGGGCGTGGTGGCGCCCAATACTTGAGAGGCTGAGACAGGAGGATCTCAGGTTTGCAGCCAGCCTCAGCTACTTAGTGAAGCCCTCCGCAACTTAGTGAGACCCTGTTTCCAAATAAAGAATAAAAAATAGGGTTGGGGGTGTAGCCTGGAGGTAGGATGCCCCTGGTTCAACCCCCAGTACCGCCAAAAAAAAAAAAAAGAGAGAGATTTTATGTTTGGGCTGGCAGTGTAGCTCAGTGCTAAAGCACCTGCCTAGCATGCACAAGGCCCTGGGTTCCATCCCCAGCTTGGGGAGAGGGGGATAATTAGTGTGTGTGTGTGTGTGTGTGTGTGTGTGTGTGTGTGTTGCTGGGGATTGAACCCAGGGGCATTCTACCTCCGAGCTATACCCCCAGCCCTTTATTAAGTTTTTTGTTTGGAAACAGGGTCTCACTAAGTTGCTGAGAATCTTGCTATATTGCTGAGGCTGTCCTTGAACCTTCGATCCTCCTGTCTCAGCCTCCCAAGTACTGGGATTACAGGTGTGCACCACCACACCTGGCTTAATTTATTCTTTTTCTTTTTTGGTACTGGGGATTGAACTCAGGGGCGTTCTACCTACAAGCTACACCCGAGCCTATTTTATGTTTTTGGTTTGAAACAGGGTCTCAACAAATTGCTGTAAGCCTTGCTAAGTTGCTGAGGCTGTCCTCAAACCTGCAATCCTTCTGTCTCAGCCTCCCAAATACTGGGATCACAGGCCAGCTTAATTTACTCTTTATGTGATATAAATTTATTAGGAGTTTGCGGCATCCCTCTGCCTTTACAGTGCACTCTGGATAACTGTAACTGCTGCTAATTACACACCTCCTCCTGGGAGACGGGGTCTCATCCAAACGCTGCAGTAGCCCCCATGAGGTGGGGTGAGGGTGACCCCTCTGTTTTACAGTGAGGATACTGGGGATTGAACCCAGGGACATTTTACCTCTGAGCTACACCCCCAGGGCCTCACTAAGTAGCTGAGGCTGGCCGCGAACCTGTGATCCTCTTGTCTCAGCCTCCCAAGTACTGGGATTACAAGCGTGCGCCACCATGCCTGGCAGTTGTTGACTTTTTTTTTTTTTTTTTTTTTTGCGGTACTGGGGATGGAACCCAGGGGCATTCTACCTCCAAGCTACACCCCCGGCCCTATTTTTTATTCTTTATTTTGAAACAGGGTCTCACTAAGTTGTGGAGGGCCTCACTAAGTAGGCTGGCTGTGAACCCGGATCCTCTGGTCTCTGCCTCCCAAGTACTGGGATTACAAGCGTGCGCCACCATGCCCGGCTCATTTTTGACATTTTTAAACGTGTATCAATGTTAAGAAGAGAGATTGAGCCAAGTTCTTTGAGGACTCATTGCTTTGCTTACCACTGGGCTGCACATCTAAGCACCGAACAGTCTTCAAGTCTGCACGACTGTGCAGAGCAGCTCATTCTACACTGTCGTCGGATGGAAGTTGTTTGCTGAGATGAGTTTTGTAGTATTCTTACCTGTAGTTGTCACCGAAACCCATGACAGCAGAAAGGCTCACACAGGGTGGCTTTGCTGCCGCTCTCACTGTTGCTCACAACCATGGGACACCTGTGGTCATTTCTGCTTAGCACCAAGAAATCACAACATGGACCTCGGAATAACTGAGCCTTTTGTTGTTTCTTCCTTTGTAGAGACCTGAAGCCAGAAAACATTCTCCTGGATGACCGTGGTAAGTGAGCAGGCCTTTCATGCCCAGGCAGACTAGTTAGAGGGCCTTAAGAGAGGAGGCTCCTGTGGATGGAGCCAGTTAATTCAGAATGGAAACAGCAACAGAAAGGAACACTTGGGTAGTGTTCTTCAAAAACAAAACACAAATAGAGCCGGGCGTAGTGGCTCACGCTTGTAATCCCAGTACTTGAGAGGCTGAGACAGGAGGATCTGGGTTCGTGGCCAGCCTCAGCTACTTAGTGAGGCCCTGCGCAACTTAAAGAGACCCTGTTTCAAAAATAAAGAATAAAAAATAGGGCTGGGGTGTAGCTCGGAGGTAGAATGCCCCTGGGTTCAATCCTCAGTACCGAAAAAAAAAAAAAAAACAACAACACACAAATAGCTGGGCATAGGGGTGCATGCTTGTAATTCTAGTACTTTGAAAGTTCAAGGTCAGCCTCAGCAATTTAGCAAGACCCTTAGCTACTTGGTGAGATCCTGTTTCAAAATAAAGAATAAAATAGGGCTGGGATATAGTTCAGAGGTAGAATGCCCCTGGGTTCAATCCCTAGGACCAGACAAAACAAACAAGCCAAGGGTGGTGGCACACTCCTGTAATCCCAGTACTTGGGAGGCTGAGACCGGAGGATTGCAGGTTTGTGGCCAGCCTCAGCTGCTTAGTGAGGCCCTCAGCAACTTAGTGAGACCCTGTTTCAAAATAAAGAATAAAAAATAGGTCTGGGGGTATATCTTGAAGGTAGAATGCCCCTGGGTTTAATCTCCGGTACTGCAAAAACAAACAACAAACAGGAATCCTAACTATGGGATCATACTTCAGTTTCTGTTACTTAAAAAGTGCCAAGCTGGGTGTGGTGGCGCATGCTTGTAATCCCAGTACTCGGGAGGCTGAGACTGGAGGATCTGGGTTTGCGGCCAGCCTCAGTTACTTAGTGAGGCCCTCCGCAACTTAGTGAGACCCTGTTTCAAAATAAAGAATAAAAAATAGGGCCGGGGGTGTAGCTCGGAGGTAAAATGCCCCTGGGTTCAATCCCCAATACCGCCAAAAAAAAGTGCCTTTGATCTTAGAATTTTTCCGATCATGTGATTAAAATTCCTAAGAACCAAGTTTTACCAGTAAGCCATGTCATCTTTTTTTTTTTATGTGCCACCATGCTTGGCCAAGCCATGTCATCTTACTTATAAGTAAGATTAACATGTTAAGAGTAATATGATTGAGCTGGGCATGGTGGCGCACACTTACAATTCCAGTACTTGGGAGGCTGAGACAGGAGGATCGCAGGTTCGCGGCCAGCCTCAGCTACTTAATGAGGCCCTCTGCAACTTAGTGAGACCCTGCTTTAAAATAAAGAATAAAAAATAGGGCTGGTGGTGTAGCTCAGAGGTAGAATGCCCTTGGGAGCCGGGGCCAGTTCATTAGCAGAGACAGCGTGTGGGGCAAGTGTTCATGTGCAGGCAGCCAGCTGTCCTGTGTGACTCCTGTGGCAAGCTGTGGTTCAGAAAACTTTGCTGTGATAGTTCTTGTTACCAGGCAGATCTTGCCCAAGAGCCCTCCCTCCTTGGCTTCCTCACCTCCAGCTCCTTTTTGTCAGAATTTGACTCAAGTGACTCCATTTTGAATCTAACAACTTGCGCCAAGTCCTGATGTGACTGTATTTGGGCCTTACAAAGGCAATCAAGTGAAAAGAGCTCAACTGAGACTAGGGACATAGCTCAGTGGGAGAGCACTTGTCCACGTGTTCAAGGCCCTGGGTTCAATCCCCAGCACTGCAGTCAGTCAATGAAGTGAGGTCATTAGTGTGGGCCCAAAGCCAAGGACAGGAGTCCTTACAAGAACGTTGTACCCTCCTATCCACAAGGCGTCCACACATAATAGAGCTCTTTACATGAAGCACTTTAATTGTGTTTATCATTTCCCTGACTGTGTTACCATTTGTTCTCTAGAAAAAAACTCTATATCATTCATGTATAGTCGTCCCTGTATATAAGCATACTAGTACTCTGAAAGTATTTATTTGCTATTTTGTAGTTGATATAATATTCATTTTATCTTTATATATGTACTTGGTAGTTATATGGAAATAAAATAATAACTACAATGCTTCTGTCTTATCTAGTGGTTAATTTCCTGCTGTTAGTGAAGCTGAATGCATTGTATAGAATTTTTTTTTTCTTTTTTGTGATGCTGGGGATTGAACCCAGGGGTATTTTACCTCAGAACTACACCCTCAGCCCTATTTTATTCTATTTTATTTTTATTTTTGTGGTACTGGAGATTGAAACCAGGGGCATTCTACCTCTGAGCTACACCCCCAACCCCCCCCCTTTTTTTAAACAGGGTCTCACTAAGTTGCAGAGGGCCTCACTAAGTAGTCGAGGCTCGCCGCAAACCTGTGATCTTCCTTTCTCAGTCTCCCAAGTACTGAGATTCTAAGCATGTACCACCACACCCATCTCTATTTTATTTTTTATTTGAAAACAGGGTCTTGCTAAGTTGCTGAGATCCTTGCTAAGTTGCTGAGGCTGGCTTCGAACCTGTGATCTTCTTGTCTCAGCCTCTCAAGTACTGGGATTGTAGGCATGTGCCACCATGCCCAGCTTCATTGTATGGGATTTTACTAAATGTAAAAATATATATATAATTTTAGATTTAAAGATTTCAGAGTATGACTGCTATTTTTTTATCCATGGCTTTGAAGATGATTTTTCCCAGATTGCTGTTGTTGCTAAAATGCTATCACTTCTCCGTGATCTGAGTATCGTGTTTGAACACACACAGGACACATCCGGATTTCAGATCTTGGTTTAGCCCTGCAGATCTCAGAAGGGGAGACAGTTCAAGGAAGAGTGGGAACCATTGGCTACATGGGTATGTGAAAGACCACCCTAGTGATTCTTGTCCTTTCCCTCTAGATGCCCCAGTGCCTCAGGACATGGGAAAATAAGCTCAGCCCTGACTTGCTAGATGGTTCCGTGGTGTTGAAGCTGCCGAGGAGTCCCCTAGTTTGCTCTCTTTTTGCAGATGGGAAGTGAGGCCCATGGAGGAGCTTATGCCGCTCTGTGAGGGCAGAGTGAGGACAAGACCGCAGGTCCCTCACTCTGCCACTGTCCCGGTGCATGTGGGCCACACAGACCCCTGGGAAAAATCATCCTGTTCTGGTTATTCCAAGGACCTGTGGGCAGTGCTGGTGACCTCAGAGGGAGCTACAGGCATCTTAGAGACCTGCAGAAGGCCCCATGACACTGTCCCAGCCCTTGCTGGCCTTGGGGGTGTTCACTCACTTGGGAACAGATGACAGGGCACCGGGGACACCATGGGATGACTGTAAATGGAGGGACACCCTCAGGGGTGGGTCTTCCCTACGACACCATTTCCCCCTCACACACTCTGCAGCAGCTGAGTTCATCCAGTGTGATATACAAGCACCTAACAATAACAGCTTTGTTGAGTGTGCACACATCATGAAATCCAACAGCCTGAAGTGTATCCTTTAGTGATTTTAGTATATTGCAGTGTACAATCATCACCACTATCTAATTTTAAGACATTTTTGTCACCTCAAAAAAGAAACGTTGTACCCAGTAATAGTCCTTCTCTATTCCTCGCCTTTCACCCAGGCCTGGTGACCACAAATGAATTTCTATCTGTATGGATTTGTGTAGTCTATTTCATAGAAATAGAATCATATGTATTTGGTTCTTTGTGTTTGGCTTCTTTCCCTTAACATCATGTTTTTAAGGTCCCCACGTGTTGTAACAAATATTAAATTTATGATGTATTATTTGGAATTAATTATAGGGAAATTTAAAACCAAAATTTAATTAAATTTCCTGTATTTGTTATGTAGCTCCAGAAGTTATCAATAATGAGAAGTACTCATTTAGTCCTGATTGGTGGGGACTTGGCTGTGTGATATATGAAATGATTCAGGGACATGCTCCATTCAGAAAATTCAAAGAGAAAGTCCAACGGGAAGAGGTCGATCGAAGAGTGAAGAAGGATACTGAGCAGTACTCCGAGAAGTTTTCAGAGGACGCCAAATCCATCTGTAGGATGGTGGGTCAGGCTCTGTGGATGTTTGGAAATTAAACTTCTGACTCACTCTAGTTGTTTTTCTGGCAGTTGGAAAAATTAGCAGTGGAGCGGTAGGCAGTCCTCAGCACCTCTAGCCCCAGCTCCCCTGCTCGGTACGCCCCAGAGTCAGCCAGAGCTCCCGGGCCGCTGCTTCCTCCTGGCGCTCCTGCAGGGGCTCTCAACTCAGTCAGAAGACGAGGCAGAGATGAAATCCGTCCCAGACCTGACCTGGAAGTGCCTGAATCCGGCTGTTGGTCAACTGGAGCAAAGCAGAGCAGAACTCATGGTTTGCTTTCTCACACGATGCTGTGGAAAAGGGCAAGTGGTGCCAAGGTTGTTATTCTGTTTTCAGAAAACAGCTGAGCCTTGTTTAATTCACTCATTTTATATGAACTTAAATATAAAATGAATCTGTAGTGTATATTGAAATGGGAATGTTGTTGTTTCTGCCCATTTTTTTTTTTTCGTCTGTAACTCAGCTGCCAGGGGCTGTAGTCATCCCAGACACTGCCTCGAGGCCTTGTGGGCCTGGCTCTGTGTTGGCTGCCGTGGGAACTTCCAAGGCTGACACAAGCATCCGAGTGTCACAGAGACATAGAGTCCTGGCCCACAGTCACAGAATGAGTGAGGAGCAGTTGGGTTCCACTTACCTTGAGCTGGGCTGTTTTCATCACCACTCCTGGTTGCCCAGACACTAATTCAATGAGAAACTCTCTTTGCTACTTATTTATCTCAAACCAGTATTTATGATTTCTGAGCACTTTTTTCCATTTATTTTTATCCAAAAAGGATTCACTGAACCTCTTCTATGTGACAGGCACTGTTCTTAGGCCCTGGGGATATAGTGGTGAATAGAATAGACAAACGTCCCGCCCTCCCGGTGCTCTGACTCTGTTGCAGGGCGTGTGGGAATTGACAGTATACAACAAAAGAGGCACAGGTTCCACAGTCACCTTGCTCAGGAGCTCAGGGAGCCTGGGGTGCGATCTTAGATAGCGGGTGACAAGCCCTGGGGAGAACGGACTGAGAGGAGAGAATCGGCAGTGCTGCAGGTGAGTGTGGGTGGCTCACACCTCAAGGTGGCAGAGCAGGAGTGAAGAGTGGTTAGATTTGGGGTGGACCCTGAAGGCAGAGCCCCTGCGGTGGGGAGGGTGCTTGGCCGGGCACTGAGGAGGTGTGGCAGCTCCGCACAGTTTGCACCTAGTGCAAGTGGCCGCATAGACATGGCCAGGGGCTTCTGGCTTTGGCTCCTCAGCAGAGTGAGGGTGGGGAGGGAGGTGTTGGTGTGAGGGGTCGTGTGTTGTGCGGATGGCGCAGGCTTGGGTGGAGCAGGAGCTGCACTTGCCCGGCTCTGCCGTGTGGCTCTGCAGGTGTGGTGGACCTGACCTTGCTGGGCCTCAGATTTGGTAGTTCCTGGGCAAGAGCCAGCTGAGGATTTTTGGAATCAGGGCACCTCCAGGCCAGCGGATGAGTGACTGGAAGGATACTTAGACAGGAAGCTGCTTAGAATGGAGCTGAGGAATGCAGGATGTGACCCGGGAAGAGGCCCGTGGGGGTCGGGGAGAGGAGCGTGAGGGGCCGAGCGCAGGTCCCCTGTGTGACTCAGGAATCACAGCAGTGTACCGATTACTGAAGGAAACCAGTGACCTGTGCCAGGCAGCAGTGGCTGGAGAATGATTGTGGTTTCCCTTTGTTTCCTTTCTGTACGCGAAGTGACCGGTATTGCCATCTTGTCACAGAGCCATGGGACCAGCCTGGCCCTCCTCCTAGCTAGCTCACTCTGCTGGGAGCTGGCAGCATTTCACAACATTCTGACCAAGCTACTGTTCACACTTGGTTCCATAAATCTTGACAGTGCTTGTACACACTCTGACTGGGCCACAGGAATGTAAAAGCAGAAACAGAACCTGTCCCTAGGGAGCTCACAGTTTAATATTACGCCTAAACCCCATAAAAATGACTAATGAAAAAGCAGAACTTGGTGGGGGCCATAAATAAGATAGAAACAAGAGCTAAGGGTTTGAAGGATGAAGTCCCACTGGGCAGGAGGCGCCGGGTGAGAAGGGGGTGCGAGCTGGGGACAGTAGGCTCTGAGTAGGAGCCCTGTCCAGCATCGGCTGGTGAGTCTTGGCTTCTGTGAAGAGCCACCTCTCCAGGCCTCAGTCACCTATAAAGTGTGGGCGAGGGGACTTCTACCTTACAGGATCGTTGAGAGGATAAAATGAAATAATGCACATGAAGTGTTTAGTATCACATAATGCTCAGTAACTACTAAGAGGAGAAATAACTGGTTCTTAAAGAATGGGTTAAACCAGGCCGGGCATGGTGATGCACTTCTGTAATCCAAGAACGTGGAAGGCTGAGACAGGAGAATCAATGCTAAATTAGTGAGATCCTGTTTCACAATAAAAAAATAAGGCTGGGGTGTAGCTCAGAGGTAGATCTCCTCAGAGGTTAAGCCTGGCACAGTGGCTCATACCGGTAATCCCAGCAAGTAGGAAGGCTGAAGCAGAAGGATCTCAAGTTCAAAGCCAGCCTGGACAACTTAGTGAGACTCTGCCTCAAAATAAAAAATAGAGGAATTAGGGGGACATGAAAATTCAGAACATTCATGGCCTTCAACAGGTGCTTAATAATGAAATTACAGAATCCCCACTATGTAGGAATTGTATTTAGCATTAGACTTAACTTTCGGGTCTGTTTTAGATTAACCAAGCATGCAAAGAATGAATGCCTTAGGGATTTTTATTGAGTATCACACTGGCCAGGTGCTAGGGACATAGCACCTACAGCAGTAGGCAGGAGAATCACACAGCTTCAGGAAGCTTCAGGAAGCTTCGAGTGGAGCAGGAAAGACTGGCCATAAACAATTCTCTGAAGGGTTTATTCGCATCAGCTGTGATAACCGGCCTAAAGGAGAAGTAGAGGATGTGGGAGACTGTCGTGTTGGAGGAGGGGGGCCCGTCCAGTGCAGGGGGGTGTGGCCAAGCAAGCTGGACCTGCGGAAGTTAGGACTGCCAGGCAGAGGTTCCTAGACACAGGCGGGGGCAGGCGAGACTGAGGAAGGAAGGCTCGGAGAGTGAGGCTGTAGGTGAGGAATGAGAGGTCAAGCCTTTCAGAAAGCTGAGACCAGAATCCTGTCTGCACTTTGGAACTTGGATTCACACTCAGAAGAGCAGGAATCAGCCCAAGTCAGGGTGAGGGTTCCAGATCTTTAATGTGTTGCTTTTGAGCACAGCAGGCATTCTACCTCTGAGCTACATCCCCAGCCCTATTTTATTTTTTGTTTTGAAACAGGGTCTTGCTAGGTTGCTGAAAATCTAGCTAATTTGCTGAGGCTGGTCTCAAATCTATGATCCTTCTGTCTCAGTAGTAGGATCTGTGATCCTTCTGTAATTTCCTGAGTACTGGGATTACAGGTATGCATCACCAAGCCTGGTGGTGGCTTTCCTCCTCCTCCTCCTCCTCCCCCACCTCCCCTCCCTTCCCCCTCTCCCTCCTCCTCCCCTCCCCTCCCCCTCTCCCTCCCCGCTCCTCTCCTTTGGTTGACATTGATACTCTGAAATCAGAGTGACTGTATTTGTTTAGATATATATGTGCTGTCTGCAGCCTCTAGTTCTTTGATTATCATGGAGGGCAGTTTTTTTGTTTTTTGGTACTGGGGATTGAGCCCAGGGCATTCTACTTCTGAACTACACCCCCATCCCTTTTTATTTTTTGTATTTTCTTTTGAAACAGGGTCTTGGTAGGTTGCTGACAGTCTTACTACGTTGCTGAGGCTGTCCTCGAACCTCCTATCTCAGCCTCCCAAGAACTGGGATTACAGATGTGCGCCACCACGCCTGGCTTGAAGGGCGGTTTTAAGTTTTCATTTTTATCCTAGGACCTTAGCTTGACTCCATTTCTGCCTCTCGTGCAGTTACTTACCAAGGATCCCAGTGAACGGCTGGGCTGCAAGGGTGATGGAGCCGCTGGAGTGAAGCAGCACCCCGTGTTCAAGAGCATCAACTTCAGCAGGCTGGAAGCAAACATGTTAGACCCCCCTTTCTCTCCTGATGTAAGTGTGCTGCCCAGAGTGGCTGAGTCCCCAAGAACACTGACCCTCAAATGCTTTTTGTTAAAGCAATACAGAGTTACCTGGTACAGCCAGGGTGTGGCTTCTGCTCAGTGGGACCCATCACTTCTTCTCTGCCTCCCTCCCCACCATCCCAGCCCCCATGCCACTCGCAGCCCTTCCTGGCAGCTCCCCGGCTCCTGCCCCTGGGGTCTGCTGTCTCCCGTCACTGCTGGTGCAGCTGAGCCACTGCCCTCCTCAGAAACCTCAGCGCCACCTCAGACCTCCTGGCATGCCCTTCAGGGCCCTCCTTGTCACCGGCATCCCCGTTCTGATCTCAGTGTTGGCTTTACCTCTCGCCCCTGTGTTCACCTTCTCACACACAGTGTGCACCCGCTCTTCGGTCTGGAATGTGAGTCCCCACTCTACTTTTCACAAGCTCCTGGGCTATAGCCTGGTCCTCCTCTGGGGAGCCTGGAGCCATCGCTGTGCCTCCTTGTGAGCGTGTTGTTGGCACCAAATGAGGTCACATCTCCAAAGTGCTTAGGGCAAGGCCTGGCGGGAGGCCAGGATATAGTAAACCAGCTCCTGTTGATGAAAGAACAAATGAGTGGAAACTCTCTGCATGCCATCCTTCAGTTTGCTGCAGACACAGTCTAGAGATGTGAAGATACGGGAATTTTGCAGGGTTTGATGGAATTAAGATAGATGTAACATCTATCTTTTATATATATATATATATGTATATATATATATATATATATTATATATATATATGTATATATATATATATATATATATATATTATATATATATATGATCAGTACTGGGGATTGAACCCACGGGCATTCTACCTCCAAACTACAACCCAGCCCTTTTTATTTTCTATTTTGAAACAAGGTCTTGCTAAGTTGTTGAGGCTGGCCTCGAACCTGCAATCCTCCTGTCTCAGTCTCCCAAGTACTGGGATCACAGGTATGTGTCACCACGCCCCAGCTTCAATTCAAATATTTTTATTTGTAGGACTTTTAATGTTTCTATTTGTATCATATGTCATAGAAGTAACTGCTTCCTTGGAATTAATTCCCACATGACGTATTTAGTAAATGCCTACCACCTGCCAGGCACGGCTCTAGATATTAAGGCCACAGGGAGAACGAGAAAGGCAAGGTCTCTGCTCCTGGGAAGCCCACGCCGCCTGCAGAGATAGGAAGTGAGACCAGTAATGGGCAGGGACAAACATCGTGGACAGTGAGGCGGGCATGACAGGCTGCAGAGGCCCCTTGGGGCTGGAGATGGGGCTGCTATCAGAAGCAGGGAAGGCAGGCTGCGGGTGGTCTCTGAGGAGGGGCATTTCTGTGGTTCTGAGAAGGGTGGGAAGCATGTGGAGCAGGGGTCTGAGGCTGTCCGAGGGGTCCCCGGCTGACTGTGTCCTCCTCGGTTTAAGCAAATAGCCCATGGGGAGCCACTTCACAGCAGAGTCCAACAATAACACATCTGGAAGTTTCACTTGCAGAATTGAGATCCTGAGGGTGTGTGAGGTTGTATGGAGTAGGCCTTTGGCCGGGTCTCGGGCCTCAGGATGCCTGTCTCTGGACTGTGCTGCGAGGGCACGGCTCACCACTCCCTTCCCTTCCCCACCTGGTGCAGATAGATGAGTGAATAGCAGCTGCTCTAAGGGCAGCTGGAGCGGCACCATTTGTCGTGGATGGTGTTGATGTTGATTGATTCATTGTCACATGAATGACAACGGATTCAACATGACAAGATCTAAGGAGGCCGGAGAGGAGAAGAGATATCTCTTCTCTCTCACTTTCCTTCCATCAGTGTCCCACCTTTATTGAGAGTTATAACCAAAACATTGTAAGAATAATTAATCATAGGAGATAGCAAAGCAGTCATGGGGTGAGTCAGGGGAAAACATCAAGATCGTCACAGATGAATCAGGGAAGGAAAGGGTAAACAAGGAAGTTGTCAGGGTCTGTGCTTATCGGTCTTATTTGGTCCTTGGAGATTTGTCTGCGTGCAGAAATCTCCACCTGGGTGGGTAGTTTGTGCCCCTCCCAAGCCAGACTGAGGTGACCTCAAAGCATATGACTAACAAGGCCCACAACATGCAGCACCACCAGGGACCTTTCTCAGAACTACTAGGTGCCTCTTGCGTGGGCAGCCCAGGGCTCCACAGCTGCAGAGTTCTGTCTGTGCTCTGTGTTTCTTTGGCTGGAGGCAGAGGCCCAGGCCTTGGCAGCCCTTCCTGCTTGCCAGGGCCCCTTGCACTGAGGTCAGCAGTGGTGGGGGGAGGGGGCTGCAGGCCTGGGCTCCTGTCCCAAAGGAGGGGTCTGCTGGCCCTCTTTGGAGCAGAGCAGGAAGGGCTGGGCACTGAGACCACTGGAGCTTCCTGGCAGGAGGAGCAAGAAGAGTACTGCTGCTTCTCACTCAGAGGGTGAGCAGGTGCTTTAGGAGAACATCCAGGGCCAGAGGTGGGGCGAGAGTGTCACTACTAGATCCCACAGCCGACAGTCTCCGTGCCTGTGCTGAGCTCTCCAGTTCTGCCCTGCATCTTCCAAAGAAAGCATCCTTCCCATCCTTCTTTGCTCCTGGCCTTTGTAATCCATTTTCCACTGCAGAAAAGAGAACAAGCCTTCAAGGGGGGGAGGGGTAGAGAAAGGAGAGGAGGGAGGGAGAGAGAACTGGAGCAGAGACAGCTGCAGGATCTGTGGCAAAGATCCAGGGAGAAAGCCTGGGAGCTGCCAGGTCAGAGGAGCTAAGGATTGTTCTAGTTGCCCCATAGGCTGACTCCTCTCTTTGTTCTTGGTGTACAGCCTCATGCTGTTTACTGTAAGGATGTCATGGACATTGGGCAGTTCTCTGCAGTAAAAGGAGTCTACCTGGATGCCACGGATGCCAACTTCTATGCTGAATTTGTTACGGGGTGTGTCTCCATCCCCTGGCAGAATGAGGTATTGCCCTTCCCAGCGGAGCAGGTTTCTGCCAGTTCCAACACTGACAGAAGTGTGTGTGTGTATGTGTGTGTGTGTGTGTGTGTGTGTGTGTGTCCACGCATGCGCATGTGCATTGACTACGCATGCTATACCATTGGCAAGCCAAGACCATATCAACAATTATCCTGAAGCATGGCAGCTGCTCTGGTCCTAGTTACTGGAAGTGGACAGGAGTGGCCATCATGGGGGATGGCCTGCCACCCTGGAGTCTTGCTCCCTAAATATTAACTCCTTTGGGGGTACCCTTGGAGAAAGGGGAAGAGGAAGGTAAATTACTTATCCCAAGAAGAGGTCGGGAAGCAGGGGAAAGGGAATCAGTGGCCGAGGAGCTTGGAGTGCCCCGCATCAAGCACGGTGCTGGGGGGAGCTGATGGCACTGGGAGACCTCTGGCCCCATGGCGTCTCCAAAGCTGCTTTGTCCTGTTCTGTGCACACAGATGATTGAATCTGGATGCTTTAGAGACATCAACGAATGTGAAAATGAGAAAAATCTGTCATCAGGTCTGGATGAGAAAGGATGTCCCTCAATTCTCAGACGAAAGAGAAACCTCTTCTATAGATTCCTCAGAAGAGGGGTAAAAACTTTTTTTTTTTTGCAGTACTGGGGATTGAACCCAGGGGCATTCTACCTTTGAGCTACACCCCCAGCCCTATTTTTTATTCTTTATTTGGAAACAGAGTCTCACTAAGTTGCAGAGGGCCTCACTAAGTAGCTGAGGCTGGCCAGGAACCCATGATCCTCCTGTCTCAGCCTCCCAAGTACTGGGATTACAAGCATGCGCTACCATGCCCAGCTGGTAAAAACTTTTCAAAAAATATCCCAGTGGCCAGGCATGGTGGCGCACGCTTGTAATCCCAGTATTTTGGGAGGAGGAGACCGGAGGATCCGGGTTCTCAGCCAGCCTCAGCTCTCTCTCTCTCTCTCTCTCCCTGTCTCTCTCGCTCTCTACCTAGTGAGGCCCTCCGCAACTTCGTGAGACCCGGTTTC
>PVJS01035200.1:0-21146 GCA_004027185.1 Glis glis | reverse complement strand
CTAATACAAAGTCCAGCACTAGGACATTCAGACCATCTACCCCACATCATGCTGCCCTAGAGGGAGAAAACAGAATCCCCATAAGCATTGCAAGTAAGATACTACAAGAAATTTCACACTGACTGATTATAATCTAGTCTATTATCTAGCTCTGAAATGTTAATATAAATGCTATATGCCAATGTTAGCCAATGACTGAACCCAAAGACTATCTGAAACTCTTTTATCTAGAATTCAGGTACTTAAAAACATCAAGGTCCCTAATATAGTGCATTTCAGTGGAACATAGCAAAGGAGATTCCAAGATAGGTAGAAGGATAGATAGATAGATAGATAGATAGATAGATGTGCTCATAGCACGACCAGCAGAATTATTTCATAGTTAACTAAGAAGCTTTACCTGTCTTTCCTCAGTTTTGCTTCTCTAGTGAGGTCTAGCAATATTGAACACACACACACACACACACACACACACACATACACACACACAGAGACACACACACACAGACACATACACACACACTGATTTCCCAAAAATGCTGCAATTTTTTTTCAAGTATTTACACTTTTCAGTGAGTAACCATGACCATAAATACATCACAAAAATAGGCATTCTAAGCACAGGTATTGATTTTTAGTGGAGTTTCTTCTAACATGAATAGTTAGGATTCATATTGGTGTGCTCCAAGCTGTGCGGAGGTCGCTGTGATTCCCAGATACAGTTTTAACAGTGGTGGGAGCAGAAGTCAGACTACCATGGGAGAGAGAACGATAAAGACACTTGAAGCAATATGTGTTCAGCAGAGTGCAGGCATTCTCTTAAATATACCTACGAGACATATTTTGTTTATAAGAAATTATCATCACTGGTCAAAGGGTCTTTATGGTAGCTTTTTAAATTTAAAAATAAATACACTTAAAACAGGCCTGGCAATGCACACCTATAATCCCAACTACTTGGGATGCTGAGGCAGGAGGATCCCAAGTTTGAGGCCAGCTTGGGCAATTTAGTAATACCTTTTCTCCAAAAGGGGGGAGCTTGAGATGTGGCTCAGTGGTAGAGCACTTGCTTAGCATGCACAAGGCCCTGGGTTCAATCCCCAGTACCACAAAGTCAACTCTTTATTCAAGACATTTAATATGCTTGTTTTGTTTGAATCCTAGATGCAATATGAGTCATAGAATCTAGATGCAGCAATTAAACCCCTACCCATCACCTACCTCCATCCCATACAGCTTGACAACTGGCATGAGATGAGATGAGAGATGGTCCACATGGACCATGGATTGATGGACATTGGGTGTAGCTGAGAATAGGAGTATTGTATAGGTATCAAGGAATTTAGTACAACTCAACACACAATTGTGAGATTCCTTCACCCTCTGTATTTCCTCTCCACTTGAGCTCCCAAAACTCATCCATTAACAATTCACTAGTATTGAGAAATTCATGTAGAACTAGCACTTAAAGTGAAAGAGTTAAAATATGTGAACAGGAAATAAGGAGACATGAAAATAGATTGATATAAAGACTCCAACATGTATCTAATAGGAATTTTAGGAGCAGAAGGAGTGAAAATAGCCAAAAAGCAATGTTTGGAAAGATGGTAGCTGAATTTTTAACTAAAGAAAAAGATTTATACTTATAGTAGACAGCCAAATAAAGCAAATCCAAACATAGAAGCATCATGGTGAAACTAAGAACATTAAAAATAAAGAGAAATCTTAAAAGCTACTAGAGAGAATAATTACATGGAAAAGAATAATTAGGCTAGCAGCAGATATCTTATAGTAAGTAGCAGTGGTACCAGAAGGCAGTGCAATAAAGTTTTCATGTTATTGAGATAAAATAATTGCTGCCCTCACATTCTTTGCCAATAAATGAGCTTCTCTGAGCATCTTTTACTCAGAGACTCACTGCACAACTTAACTGCAGTGTCAGATCTAAAGACTTTAATCAGCGTGTTTATCAGAATACTCATTCCTCAGGTTGAAAGAGAGGAGAGATGCTGGGGGTGGGTTTTGGGGGAAGGTTTTTGAACTTAGTTGGGTTTTGACAATATTTAGTTATGCCTGCATGAAGCAAGGTTGAATCAGACTGGTGAAAAGCTTGTATTCACACAAATCTTCTAATTATTTCATAAAGTGAATAGTCTATGAGTTCTAGAGGGAGTTAACCTGAGGTGATGGCCTTCAGAACTGAAGGCAAAGCCCTTCACCAGGGACCTCCATGAGCCTTGGAGCTCTTGGTCAAGTTAAGATCCATAGTACTATTTTGGTGTTCAACCTTTCCCAAAGTTTATGAAATGTGAAATATTTGATCAAAGGGTTAGAACACTGTAAGATTCTTTGTAACTCTTCTGGTATAAGGTGATATCCCCAGGCAAGAAAATTGTAGTCTAATTTCTTAGTCACAATTGTAGCAGGGATCTTTCTGTATTGGAAGGTTCAAATCCATCTAAAGAATTTACATACAATTGCAAGCACGTATTCTGAACTTTGTGACTTGGGCACAGTCCATCTGCATTCTGGAAATGTCCCACTTGCATAGTTTCCCTGGAATATGACCGCAGGATGCAAAGTAGGAGCCAGCCATTGTCCAGTTTTGTCCCCAGCTACAAAGGAGAAAGTTTCCCATCAATTCGAATTCAGGGGTGATCTTATCTTCTATGCTGGGACCTGTGGTATATATCATTTGGGCCAGAAACTATCTCAGATTTGGGGGCATAATTGGTGTTCTAGAGACCGTGGAAGTGGACAGAGGAGCCGCTCTAGGCAATGTTTGTTTTCTAAATCTGAATGTGAATTTTATATGTCTAACATGGATTGTGGGTATGTGTTTATTGATCTCTCATATTCTGGGTTATTTCTATGAACAACTCTAAAAGTACCACCTGGATTTGCATAATATGATCTGCCAACACATTTCCCTTTGCTTTGTGGAGATTTTTATTTCTCTAGGAAAGTTAGAAATCCATTGTCTAAAATATCTCTTAGATCCCCCAAAGTCTCTCCATTGTAATTTAATTTTTGTTCTGTGTGTTGCTGAATCAACTTCATACTCTTTTGTTAGAGTCAGTTCTTTAGTAGAGAAGTAATAATGTTCCGAATGATGTACCATTTTTTCAAAGAATGGTGTGTGTGTGTGTGTGTGTGTGTGTGTGTGTGTGTGTGTGTGTGTGTTACTAGGATTAGAACCCAGGGGCATTCTACTTTTGAGCTACACCCCCAGCCCTATTTTCTTTTTTATTTAGAAACAGGGTCTTGCTAAGTTGCTGACGGCCTTACTAAGTTGCTGAGGCTGGCTTAGTACCTGCGATCCTCCTGTCTCAGCCTCCCAAATACTGAAACCATAAGCATGTCCCCAACACTCCTGGCTAAGAATTGGTTTTTGTTTAGTTTTTGTTGTTGTTGTTGTTGTTTGGTATATATGTTTGTTTGTTTGTGGGGTTTTTGTTTTTGTTTTTGATGTGCAGCCTCATGGTCTTAAGCTGCTAGTTTCTTCAAGAAGTCTTCTTAGGGGTTTTTTAGGTCAGATAAAAATATGCATATCAAAGGGGAATTGAACTTCTTGAGAGTGTGGTCCTTCAAATCATTAAGTATTGGAAGAAGTATGTATTCCCTCTGTGACACCTTAAACATTCTGTCCAATCATGTTGTTAATCATTTCAAGAAAAAGAAAATAAATATTGACCTTTTACTAGATACTAACTGACAGGAGCTGCATTTTACAGCTGTAAGATACTTGCATTGATGTGGAACTATAAATAGACTATTATTAGGATTGGGTACAGCCAGTACCTAGGAATAACATTCTTATTAATGACCATTCAGTCTTTAACAAACCAATATCCCCTTCACTTAGCCTTCTTGACAAGCAGTGTGTGGTCTTACAGATACTATTACAGGGAATCATTCTAACTAGGAGATTATCATCAGCTTTCTGTGAAAAACTTGTCTTCAGAAAGCAATCTGGGTAATGGTTTTGAAAGACCTATCCGGACTCTGCAGGAACCACTTTTCATAATCCACCCCATATTAGTAGAGCATTTAACCCATAACTGGTCAGATCAAATCAGATAAGGCATCCAGAGTTTCAAAAGTCATTGTTGGGCAAGTTCAGAAAAGTCAGATGTAACAATGGCATGATTGTGGAACTGACTTTCTTGCAGTTCCTCTGGAATTCCCAAGAATGGCCCTTCAAGAGACCCATTGTATTTTATTGCAGCAGGGTTCAAGGTGGGACAGGAGAGTTTCATCCAGTAGAAATAGGCCCTGTGTTCTCCTGTGATTATAGATAATTCTCCTTGTTCTGAAAGTGGTTGCAGGCCACCTAGGGAGTCCAAAGTCAGAACTCAGTTTATTGCTTGTCTGCCAAGGAAGATCCAAATGTTCCAAGTCCTGACAAACGGAAGGTGGGAGGCCTGGATGTAACGTGACAAAGCACCTTTGTTGGAGTGAGGTAGAAGTCAGGTGTTAGTCTCTGTCTGGCTCAAAAGCAGACCCTCAAGTGTCTCTTGAGAGGGGCTATTATTCAATATTGAGTCATCATCCCTGAGAGCATGATCCGCAGACAGATCCACAATTAATCGTGTCATATCTTGGCAGGCTGTGGGTCACACAGCGGGCAAAACCACACAGCCTTCTCCTTTCACACATCGGCAAACAAAAAGAGCAAGCATGATTCTGTATTTTCAAAATGTATATCTTCTGCAAATAATAAATGCAAAATATACTTGGCAAGAGGACTCAGTGCACTAATAATAGAGGCCCCTGTTTGGAGGGACCTGGGAGATGATCAGAGGGGTGTTTTCTATCTACTGCTTAACCTGCCTACGTAGTAAATGTGTAGAAAGTATTCAATGAATGAAATGTATTGATTGTGAGATTGAAAATAATATTTAGGGCAAGTTAGAGTTGAGTATTGATGAACTGCATAGACAATTCATTGAAGAGGTTAGGCTGCAGCTAGGGGAGGTTGATGGCTAAGGGACACTACTGGGGGACTCTTATTTGTCTCTTCAAATTTTGTTTTCCAGGATTTCCTCATACTTTGATGTGTTCCCTTAATAATACATCCTTGGTCCCCATGACCTTCAAACTGCGTGTCTCTGGGGATGGCCTGGGTCCAAAAAGCATTTCCAGTTGTGAGCAGAATCTAGACCACAGAAAGCCCTCTCAGAGCAACACAGAAGTACTCACGATGAGACCTAGAGAATTTACCATCACGCCCGACTGTGGCACCATCCGCTCCCAGGGATTCGCTGCCATCAAGGTAAAGCGCAGACCTTCCGCACACACGGCCACGGAGCCAGACTCAGACAGCCACTGAACCCTCACCTGGAGCACTCTCTGTGGTGTCCAGTGGCACTGGGAGGGTGTGCCTATCAAACCATGTAGGCGAGTAGGCCTATGGGAAATCAACCACTACAGCAAAAGAAACCACACACAAAGAAACGGACACAGCTCCAGGGGATTGACATTAGTCTAGATGGATTGCCTTCACTAACAGTGGCTTCTAGGTGTTTCTAGTGGAACTGCTACTCTGTACAGATAGTACACCCATCGGTACTAAGAAGAAACCATTGAAGAACTCATTGAGAACTAGGTTCTTCTTTCCTTCAGACTCGGATCCCTTGTACCAATCAAAATCCAGAAGCCAGCTTAGTCAGATTTATAATGGGACTCCGAGCTCCCTGGTGCATGTGGATCTGATGTCGCCATCAGTGCTGTTGATGCAGGGCCACGGGCAGAGTGGCGAGAAGGCTGCCCGTCCCCCTCCTCGTGCGTGGTCTGACATCGGGACCGTGCTATGGCTTGGTTACAGCCTCCCAGAGCCACCAGCAAAATAATTTCATGGTCCACCGAGAACAGTTTTAGCTATCTGCCTTCACTTTTGCATCTCCAGTGAGGTCTAGAAATATTGAAGGCTACTAAATTCAAATGATTTTATACTTTCTGGGAAAGAAAAAAAGAGATAAGACTTCACAACCAACATTGGTAATTTTCTCTTTGGTCACTACCAATAAATATTTAATCTACCTATCATTTCATCCCCCAGATTTTTTTTCAATGCTTCTTAATATCTCACCTTGAATCTACTCTCCTGAATCTTTCCTGGGAGTGTTCAGCCCTTCCATGGGCTTCTCCACAGGTCCAGTGAAGTTTGATGATATCATTTATCACTAGAACCTCAGGATGGCTAACTGTGACTCTCCTGGTAAAAAGTGCGGCTACAATGGATTGGCTTATTCATTTATTTTTTTACTTAATCATGCTCAGCCTATGTGTTACCTGTTTTTCCCTTTGCCTCCCCCAGGTAGCACAGGAATATTTTTAAAGACATAGTGTGTCTCTAGTAGCCTTCTGCTGCATCCTCCTGCTCTTCTTCCTTCTGTCCACAGCCCAGACACATAAACAAGGGATTGCCATCACCAGGATGCGCTGCTGCTCTCCAGAGCCAGCCAGTTTTCTTTCCAAATCAATGACTTCGTCTTCATTTTATTTTCCCTTTATATTTGGAAAAGCTTTCTCCAAACTTCATTTTTCCCTCCTGATCTGCACTTCGACTGGGTCTATGTGGACTCACATTTGCATCCAGCGGTTCCCTCTGAAACCAAAAAAATTTTAATTAGTACCTGATACATAATTTATAGATAGAAAAGCCTGAACCTATGCCAGAAGCTGTTTTCTAGACTTACAAGTGTCTCTTCCAGTACAAATCACTGTGAAGCCATTAAAAGTTGTAACAAGGCTTTCAAAAGCCTAAATATAAAGTTTCACAGCAGCAAATAAAAAGCATAGGGTTAAACGGTCCTGGTCAGATAGACCAGCTGTCCTCAGACGGACTTCTCTTTAGAGCTTCCTAAATTCTGCTCTAATAATGAATGTGGAAGGGTAAGATGTTGGTCAGAAAAATTGATTTCTTATTCCAATTTCTGGAACCATATGATTATTTTCATTTATTTTGATGTAAGAGAAATTTCATTGTAGCCTTTTATCAGCATATTGAATTTTCATAATCCACATAGCCCAGAGGCGTAAGGAACAATTTAAGTTAGTAACGAAAGTTCATTTGGCGTTGCTCATGCTTCACGGTCATTCCTCCCTTGAGGGAATATATAGCCTCTTTGATAAAACTACTTCCAAAATAAGCAAACCTATTGTACTAAAAGCCATTTGGTTTCTAACCTGGCCTTTGAAAATACTCAGCATGCCCTGACCCTGCAAGGTGACGATGCGTTCAACTAAAAATGGAAAAGCACTTAGAACCCACGCTGGTGCGCGTGGCCCTCGCCTGACCCCTCATCCCCCTGTGTAGAGGTGGCTGCTGGCCTTTTAAAAGAGCAACTCTTGCCGGGCGTGGTGGCGCACACTTGTAATCCCAGTACTTTGGGAGGCGGAGACCAGAGGATCCAGGTTCACGGCCAGCCTCGACTCTCTCTCTCTCTCTCTCTCCCCCTGTCTCTCTCTCTCTCTACTTAGTGAGGCCCTCCACAACTTCGTGAGACCTGGTTTCAAAATAAAGTATAAAAAATAGGGCCGGGGGTGTAGCGCGGAGGTAGAACGCCCCTGGGTTCAATCCCCGGTACCGCAAAAAAAAAAAAGAGCAACTCTTCCCCTTTCCCTTTCCAGGTGACCTTATGCTCCAACACGGTGCAGAAATACGAGCTGGCGCTGGTGGTGGATGTCGAGGGCATTGGAGAAGAAGTGCTGGCACTCTTGATCACAGCCAGGTATCACTTACCTGCTTCCTCTCTTCCAGACCCCCCCAAGCCCAGTATCGGGCTGCCTCACAGAAGGCAGCTCGCCTGCCAACCGTGGACACTGGCCCTGCCCTGCCTTTATGGGAAGGGAAACTGGATCCAATATCCAAATGACAAAACTTGAGAGAAGCAAATGCTTCTAAAGCACCTCTGATGGAGATAGGAAGGGCTGAGTGTGTTTTGCACTATGAAACAGTGCTTTCTGATGGGTCTACCTTTCAAAGTCTATGAGCAACAAGGTTTTATTTATTTTTCTTTTTATTGGTGTATTGTAATTGTACATAGCAGAAAGGTTTTAGCAGGAGCAGCAGGAGTTGCTGGCTTTTATTTTCATCTTTCAATATAGTGCTCTAATAATTGGGGAGAGTGAACAGTAGAATAGTGGAAGGGGAGCCGGGCATGGTGGCGCATGCCTGTAATCCCTGTACTTGGGAGGCTAAGATAGGAGGATCGCAGGTTCGAGGACAGCCTCAGCAATTAGTGAGACTCGCATCAACCTAACATTACCCTGTTTCCAAATAAGAAATAAAATCGGGCTGGGGGTGTAGCTCGAAGGTAGAATGCCTCTAGGTTCAACCCCCAGTACCACATACACAAAAAATAATAGTGGAAGGGGATGAGCGAGGTGGGGAGCGGAAAGGGAAGAAGAACTGATGAAGGAAAGAGTTAAAATGATGCTGTGCCCATGTATGAAGGTGTCACTGCCAGTCTCACTATTACGTACAGGGAGGGGTGGGTAGCCGAGTGGGACCTAAAGGGAAACTCACCAAGACCTGTGTGCTTGTTTGTTTGTATGCCTTTGAACCTCGCTATGATGTATAATTACAATGCACCAATAAAAGTATATGTACATACTTGGAGTAATATATATATTTCCATTTTTATTGGTGCATTGTATATATAATATGTATTTATATATTACTCCAGAGTCATGCAGTAGGAAGGAACTGCTCTCCATCCCACAAGGCAAGATCCATTTAACCAACATGTCCCTGCTACAGGACACTGTCACTATGACTTGAATTGCAGGCTGTGAGTGGGCCCCCAAAATAAGGCTCATCTCTTACAATGTCAACTCTTCAGAACTATCACCAACTTCTCTCTTTTTTAGGAGTTCTGAAGTCAGGTTAAATTCCTGGCTCTGTCATTTGTCTACTGTGTCTTCCTGGCCCAGTTACTATCTTTCCAATGGTGGCAATGAGGGAGGAGGTGTCACCTTCTGACAATGACACACTCCTAAATAAAATCACAGGGCCACACTCTTCCCAAAACAAAAGTGTCCAGATCAGGGACTTCAAAGTATATGGCTGAAAATGCTATATACTAAGGAAGAGAGAAAATGGCTTAGTAATCCTGATGATGCTAATCTGTCAATCTCATGAATTTTAGGATGATATACCTTAAAGAAGGTCAGATGTAGCCAGGCATGGTGGTGCATGCTGTAATCCCAGTACTTGGGAAGCTGGGACAGGAGGATCTCAGGTTCGCAGCCAACCTCAGCAACTTAGTGAGGCCCTCCGCAACTTAATGAGACCCTGTTTCAAAATAAAAGAATAAAATCAGGCTGGGGATGTAGCTAGGAGGTAGAATGCCCCTGGGTTCCATCTCCAGCATCACCAAAAAGAAAAATAATAAAAAGAAGGTCAGATGTGCAGATAAACCTTAAAGAAGGTCAGAAGCTGGGCATGGTGGCACACACCTATAATCCCAGGACTTGGGAGGCTGAGACAGGAAGATCTCAGGTTGGAGGACAGCTTCAGCAAGTAGCGAGACTCATCAACCTAGCGAGACCTTGTTTCAGAATAAAAAATAAAAGCGGGCTGGAGGTACAGCTCAGAGGTAGAATGCCCCTGGGTTCAATCCCCAGTACCACACACAAAAAAAGGTCAGATGTGTTGGTCAATGGGGGGATAATTACTGGCACCATTGGACTTAGCTGAAGACAAATCTCAGCCCTAAAAGAACTTAAATTAGGGTTCCCACTGTGTTGCCTGGATCTACTTAGTATTCCTTCAAGACCAAAATTTTGTTTGTTTGTTTAATTAAAAAGCAAAACCTATTTCATATGGTCTTTCTATAGCCAGGTTTGCCTTTTAGTTTAGTCTTGCATTTCTTTCCTATATAGGCGTATTCTGATATTTTCCAGTCCTTTTTCCCTGCAGCTATCAATAGGAAAACTGAATCTTTTTTTAAGTGTAAAGAGACTATGAATTTCCTACTAACATACACTCTGTGACCCAGGTGAAATATTATAAACCGTCTCAGTCACGGTATTTCAGGCAGTAAAGCATTAGCTTTAAGATAGTCATTGGGTCAACTGACAACTTCCATTCTAGCTAAAAATGAACACTCATCTCGTGCTAAATCACAGGCTTTGGGGTTAAAGACAGATACTTTCATGTCGTTACTTTTGATGTAAT
Organism: Glis glis; assembly: GCA_004027185.1. NCBI lineage: Eukaryota > Metazoa > Chordata > Mammalia > Rodentia > Gliridae > Glis > Glis glis. The sequence continues at coordinate 10,960 of PVJS01035200.1, read as the reverse complement.
CTACAGGAACTGTTCATGGACTCTCAACAGGAGAGTTGCTTTGAGAACTTGTACCCCAAAGTGACTCTCAGAGAGCCAGCAGTGACAGCTTGCCATGCCCCCGCCACGGGCTCCCTTCCCCTCGCTGCTCACATGTCACTGGCCTGGGCCCTCCAGCCTCATTTTCTCCTGGGTTGCCCATCACACCCTAAGCAGAGTTGACACTGTCAATGTCAATCCCTAGAATGACCTTCATTTTACCTAAGTGGGACTCAGAGAGCAACTGGCCCAAAGTAACACACGTTTGTACTCAGCACGGTCAGTATTGACCCTGACTCTGTCTCACTGAAAAACCAGGATCCTTCCCCATTGCTCTGTGTGTTGTGACAATGACATAAGGCAGGTTAGACACTCAGAGCTACAGGCACAAAATCAAACCCGAGTCACCTAATAATAGACCAACTGCAAACACAGGGCATCAACACCTCTTGTTACTGCACAAAACTCCCCCTCCTTCTTCTCCTCCCCCAACCCACCCCCTCCACATCAGAACCACGGTCACAGTGCCAGTTCTGGGCTGAGCAGCTGCCCGGGCCTACTCATCCAACAGCTGTTCTGCATAGGAATTAGAATTATTACCATTATTTAGATGATGTGAGCTGTTGGTAGCCCTTGGGGGCCTTTCTGACTGGTCTAAAGTGTCACAGCTAGTTAGGACCCCATGCTGGTGGCATTGGCCCTGTTTGACAGGGAACATACCCACCACCCTAAGGAACCTGCACCATGGGGCCCTTGCCAAAGGAAGGCCAAGTTGAAATACAATGGAAATGTTAGTCACTACCCACTGGAGACAGCTGTTGAAGGAGCTCTGCTCCTAGTCCTTTCTCTATCAGAACATGGTAACTGGAGCATGGTGGCGCACGCCTGTAATCCCAGTACTTGAGAGGCTGAGACAGGAGGATCGCAGGCTCACTGCCAGCCTCACCAATTTAACAAGGCCCTTTGCAACTTAGTGGGACCCTGTTTCAAAATTTAAAAATAGGGCTGGAGGTGTAGCTCAAAGGTAGAATACACTGGGTTCAATCCCCAATACCCCCCACACACAAATGGTAACTGGGGAAGTATATTTAAAAAAAAAGGTAAATGGGGGCCTAAGAGAGAGGGGTGACAGCAGAGAAGATTTGAAAATGATTAATGTAGTTATTGGGGAAAACAGTATGTATAGTGACAAATGTATTCAACTGAGAAATCTGCATTCTCTGCATGTAAGCAAGTCTCTGTTTTGAATTGTTGAATGGCCTCCTTCGAACAGGTGTATTGTACCTACCCTCCAATTGGTCAGTACAGAGGTGGACTTCGGGCGCTGCTTCCTGAAGTACCCCTACGAGAAAACGATCCAGCTTGTCAACCACGATGACCTCCCAGGGTGCTACACGGTCCTGCCTCAGGTGAGTTATGGTATCCTTCTTAGGTGTTCATTTCTCTGCCATTGGATTCCCTCACTGGGAAGGAGACACCTTCTGAAGAGCCATGCTCCTGAACATGTGACCTTATGTAATTCTGATTTTTAACTCCAGGATAGGCTGGGGGTGGGGTTATGAAGCCACAGCTGGATTGCCATCGGCATGAGTGAGCAGCTGCAGGTGTAAACAGTTGTTAATTTCCCAGGGAAATTGCCCTCGATAAAGAAGGGAAAGTGTCAATTAAGCCAACATGCAGAAGTGCACCTGCAAATAATTGCCTGTGAATTAACCAAGCATGGGGAATGCGTTAGGAGTTTTCATTTATGCCTGTGGCTATGGTTTGAACAGCAGCGCCAAGATAGAGTAATGCAGAATTTATAAATGGGCTTGTTGGACCAAAAGACTAGAGGTAATACAGGAAGAGAAAGTCTCATAATGTCTTATGAAGCGTGTCTGTCCACATGCCATTGCGCCTGACCAGGCAGGAAGCTAAACAGTTCATATGCAGATAATAATCTGTATAGATTAGAGTAATGGAAAGTTACTAATGACACACAGTTTGCCAAGAATGCATTTGGTTTTAAAACTCAGTAGTGTAAGTACAGTGCTCTAATATAAATTCACACACACACACACACACACACACACACAAAATCTATCAAATGAGGGCTGGGTGTGGTGGTGCATGCCTGTAATCCCAGTACTTGGGAGGTTGGGATAGGAGGTTTGCAGGTTTGACAGCCTCAGCAATTTAGTGAGACTCTCAGCAATCTAGCAAGAGCTGGTTTCAAAATAAAAAATAAAATAGGGCTGGGGGTATTGTTCAGATGTAGAATGCTCCTGGATTCAATCTCCAGCACCAAAAACAAACAAACAAAAAAATCAAATGGGTTAATGGCTACAAGTTCAATACAAATAAAAGAGCAGTAAGGAAAAGAGCAGGAACCAATTAGGCTGCATCCGAAACATACAACTCAAGGAAGATGACAGGCACTGGTCAAAACATAGCCAGAATTTTGTCTGCAGATCATGTCACTGTATGTTTTAATACTTTTATTGGTGCATTGTAATTATACATCATAGTGAGGTTCAATGTGTCACTGTATTTTTAATGGGAACTTGAAAAATGCATCATGTTTGGAGTAACCAAAATGTGACCTGCACATTTAATCTTAGCTAGGAGGAGATAGCCACCTCTCACTAGTCAATGGGCTGTTAAAGTAAAGAGGGAATTACACTGTGTGCGTGTATGTCTCTCTCATCTGAACCTAGTTATGATGTATAATTACAATGCACCAATAAAAGTATATTTTTAAAAAGGGAGAATTAGAGCCGGGCGTGGTGGCGCACGCTTGTAATCCCAGTATTTGGGAGGCTGAGACAGGAGGATTGCAGATTTGCAGCCAGCCTCAGCTACTTAGTAAGGCCATCTAGAACTTAATGAGACCCTGTTTCAAAATAAAGAATAAAATATAGGGCTGGGGGTATACGCGAAGGTGAAATGCCCCTGGGTTCAATCCCCAGTACTGCAAAAAAAAAAAAAACAAAGAGAGAATTAGAATTATTGTGTGGGCTTCTCTGAAGCAGAAATGAAGCCACAGGTGGGATTATAGGACACGTCACTCACGTCACTCAGATACTCAACAGTAAAACAGGTCAGCCCCGCTCAGTGTCGAGTCATCTCAAGAACTCAGTGCAGAGCCTGCATCTGGGGTTAGGGGAAGCAATTTCTGTACAACAGGGCTGGGAATAGGGTAGGACACTTGCCTTGAGCACAAATTTAAGGGGAGCCCCACAGTCATCAAGATAGTTAATATCATTGTGTCCTAGTCTAAGAAATTTAAATGAATATTAAAACCACATAAGCCAGCAAAATATCAACACTTGGGTAAAGATAGGATCAGTATTGCTGATCTTCCCTTTGGCCTCAGGCTCCAGTGGGGCTCAGCAGAGCGTGCTGTATGGGAGGCGGAGTGTGCTTAGTCCATGCTAGGTCACACCAGAGGCAGAGAGACCATGGGATGCTTCGGAAGGGTGGAAGCTGCTGCTTGTCTTTTCCCAAGGAGCTGAGGCCCTCGGAAGTGCTTCTCAGGATTACCCAAACTTCTTTTTTTTTTCAGTTGGGGATTGAACCCAGGGGCATTCTACCTCCGAGCTACACCCCCAGCCCTAGTTTTTATTCTTTATTTTGAAACAGGGTCTCCCTAAGTTGCGGAGGGTCTCACTAAGTAGCTGAGGCTGGCTGCGAACCCGGATCCTCCAGTCTCAGCCTCCCAAGTACTGGGATTACAAGCGTGCACCACCACGCCTGGCCCAAACTTTCTTGACTATGAGATTTTAACAACTTTGTTGTCGTTGCCTAAAAGCTAGTAATATGCCCAGAACACAGCTGTGAGGAACACATACGTTTATACACTGGAGGACATTCATTCATCCTCATTTTATTTTATTTTTTGCGGTACTAGGGATTGAACCCAGGGGCATTCTACCTCCTAGCTACATGCCCAGTCCAATTTTTTATTCTTTATTTTGAAACAGGGTCTCACTAAGTTGCAGAGGGCCTCACTAAGTAGCTGAGGCTGGCCACGAACCCGGATCCTCCGGTCTCAGCCTCCCAAGTACTGGGATTACAAGTATGCACCACCATGCCTGGCTATCATCCTCATTTTAAAAACACATATTGAGTATATATCTTAGGCCAGAAAGTGGGCATGCAGAGAGAGGCTGAGGCTGTGCCCTAAGAAGGGTGTGCAGGTGGTCACAGTGCTGCTGCAGGGCATGGAGAAGTCATCATAGGATGCTCCCTGGGGACAGAGGCAAAGCTCCCACCCTAGGTCCCTGGGTGTACCTGGGCGGAAATCAAGGAGAGTGTGCCAGATAGGGCAACGGGAGCAGCGTTCTGAGAAGAGGCACCACGCGAGCACAGGGTCGGAGGTGGGAAGCAGTTTCATGTGCTCAGGAAGTCGCGGTGACGTGGCCTCTAATACTGTAGTGCAAAGGGCCGGGTGACAGGGCATGGAGCACGCGGTGCCAGTGTAGGGAGCTTGGCAGTGGAAGGCTGTTGTCCTGAACTTATTCGTGTTGTGGATCATTCCTGCATCTTGGAACTTTTTTTTTTTTTTTTGCAGTACTGGTGATGGAACCCAGGGGCATTCTACCTCCAAACTACACCCCCAGCCCTATTTTTTATTCTTTATTTTGAAACAGGGTCTCACTAAGTTGCGGAAGGCCTCACTAAGTAGCTGAGGCTGGCCGCGAACCCGGATCCTCCGGTCTCAGCCTCCTAAGTACTGGGATTACAAGCGTGTTCCACCACGCCAGGCAGCACTTTGGAATTTTGTCCTTCTGCACACTGCACTTAACCAAACTTCCTTTGGGTTGACGAGGTGCTCATCCCCGTTGACTTGCCTGAATAATGAGACATTTCTAATGAACCTCCAAAGACTCAGGACATCACCCATTTTAAAATGAATTAATATATTTGTTCCTAACACACAGGGCTTGTTTATCTCCCTGTTGTCTCTCTCCAGGTGTCTGAGGACTCACGGGCTGTGCTACTTTCCAGCCCCAACCCCTGTGGGATCATTTCTCCCCAGAGCACCGTGCACATACCACTGGACCTGGAGACCCAGGTCACCGGGGAACACAGGTCCACAGTTTACATCTCCATATTTGGCAGCCAGGACCCTCCTCTGGTGAGAACCCATTTTCAAAACCACAATGGAAATCTCTGTGCTTCTTATCCAACATTTCCAGCTTCTTCACTTAAGGCACATACTTTATTTGCATATCCTCCAGGTGGTTGTAGTTGCAGAATTTTACATATCTACTCTGTAATGGTGAAATATAAGTATGGTGTTACTTAGGGTATATATTTGAAGATGTGTCCAAAGTAGTAGAGTTTCATAGCAGTTGTTTCTAAGCCTGACTTGGGCATCAGAAGTTGCACATGCATGCACATACACACACACACCTGCCCCAGGCCTGCACATCCGGGTATTTAACAAGCTCCTCGGTTGTTCCTGATGCAAAACTGGATTTGGGTGTCAGTAGTTTGTCGCATGTGGGCTTCAAAATGAAATTTATTCATTGCCCGTCAGATCTTTTCCTATATGTTGGCTATATTAACCATAGCCCAAATTAACCGACTGAAGCTGTTAAGAGAAGTCGTCTTTTCAAGCAAGGTAAGAGGAAAGGCTCTCTGCTGCTTGGGCTGAATTGAAGGATAAATCTTGAATCCTAAAGGATATTGTCGAAAGGGTTACGTGCCCCTAGACATGGGCATTAGACACGGGAGCTGGGTGATGTCAGCCTACATCCGTTTGAAATGATTCTGATTCCTTAGAGAGTATAATAAACTCGAACTTTGCTTTTATCTCTTCTCTGTAAGATGGACTCAATAAGCAACCTGGCTTATGAAGCATTATCACAGAGGCAGGCCAGCCCCAAAACATGCCACCAGCCTGGGTCCCCTGCTGGCTCACTCTGACGCCCCACTGGGCACAGATGCAGCTCCTGAGAGGGAAACCGGTGTTTTATGGTAGAAAAAGGCCCACCTTCGCAGGTAGACATAGTGCAAAGTGGATTTCAGCCACTAACCTGCATGGCTGTGTTCAGTGGCCCTGCCCTGTCACTCCATACCAAAGCGACAAAGCTGGAACTCAAACCCAACTACATCTAACTCGGAAACGCCAGCCCTGGACCCCGTGTTAGGTGTCCTCGAGGCTGGAGTCCTGCTTGGGGCAGAAGGGCCCAAGATTCTGGGTTCCCCAGTTCCTGGCTCAGAACTGACCCAGGGAGCCGACCATCCCTGGGGAGGAGTCTGAGCTGGACCCACAGGTCTGACCCTGCATGGCCATCGCCATTGCCCTCTGACCACAGAGTACCAGTGGGAAAGGATGTCAGTTCCCATAAGCTCTCTTCTATGACCCCGCTTTTTATTAAAGTGGTGGCTAGAAGCTTCTGTTTAAACTGATTTTAAAGGCTAGTCATTTTCAGCGGGCCCTGTTCTTTCTCTGGAACGGAACACAGGTCTGTCAAGTCAAGAGCATCGGAGAAGGTCCAGTTATCTACGTGCATCCCTCTCAAGTTGATTTTGGCAATATCTACGTTCTAAAGGACTCTTCCAAGATTCTCAGCCTATCTAACCAGTCCTTCATTCCTGCGTTATTTCGGGCACGTATGGTGAGTAAGTCCTGGGCAACCTGTGATGGAAACATAACTTTGGCTTACAGGCACTGGCCCTATTTTTGCAGCATGTCTTTAAAAATGAGCCCAAGAAGCAGAGATCTGCATGGTTCAACTGTATTAAACCATACCATCCCTGCCCCCAGTTCTTTGTTAAAATCCTTTTGATCGTGAAGAGATACCATGTGCCTGTCTCTTAATAAACAAACAAACATGTTTCATATCAGCACAGGTCAGGAAGATACTTTAGAAAGCACCAGCTCTTCTACTGAGAAACGTACCCAAGCCCGACCCCAGCCCTCTGAAAATCACTTCTTACATGTCTCTGTAACTGGAAGTGCCTCTTTTTTATTTGAATCCTTTTGGCTACAAATTATTAGTTTGTTTATTCTATTTTTATTCTCTCTTCCTTTTGAGAGTATTTTAAGGTGGTTTATAAGGATGTATGATATACAACTAGAAAGTATTGGCAAAAAATGGAAATTAAAGAAAATAGCAAGGCAAAGATAGATGCAAAGTTAGATATAATTTTTTGCCAGGCATGGTGGCACATGCCTGTAATCCCAGTATTTGGGAGGCTGAGACAGGAGGATTGCAGATTTGAGGCCACTGGGTGGTAACTTAGCAAGACCCTGTTTCAAAGTAAAGTAGGGCTGAGAGTGTGGCTCAGAGGTAGAATATCCCTGGGTTCAATACCCAGTAATACACACACACACACACACACACACACACACACACACACACACACACCAAAGTTAGATATATTTTTGAAATGAGTGCCTTGTCTCTGTGTATTTCACAGTGATACTTAGACTTCCCTGTCTCCTATAAGCTAATTTTTACTTTTTGCACAAAATAGAAAAAATATAGTGGGGTCAGTTTGTATTTTTGTTTTGGAGAATTTAGGAATTTTGAATATAGTAATTGAAAGTATTCCTAGTTCTAGAAGTAGCTTTTTAAACTTAGCGAGACCCTGTTTAAAATTTTAAAAAATTAAAAATAAGGGTAGGTGTGTAGCTCAGAGGTAGAATGCCCCTGGGTTCAATCCCAAGTACCACAAAAAAATTAGCTTTCTAAATTTAAATATGAAATTTTAACTGGTATAGCCTCTTCCTGTCCCCAGATTATTGGTATTTGAACAAGAGCTAACATTTAGTTTCAGTGTTTGTCAGATATTTCTGAAAAATCAAACATTAATTTTATAAAAGTCACTGTCATAAGGATTATTATTTGCTGCTGACTTGTGACAGCTCACCAGATATTGGTCCCCAGTTAGCAGTCATCTGCTATTATCATGATTCATTGTTATTATTTTTCTTTGTTCCTTTTGAAGGCAACCCTGTTCATATACCGTCGCTCTTTTTATTTTTTATTTATTTTTTTGCAGAACTGGGGATTGAACCCAGGAGCATTCTACCTCCAAGCTACACCCCCAGCCCTATTTTTTATTCTTTATTTTGAAACAGGGTCTCACTAAGTTTCGGAGGGCTTTACTATGTAGCTGAGGCTGGCCGCGAACCCGGATCCTCCTGTCTCAGCCTCCCAAGTACTGGGATTACAAGCGTGCGCTGCCATGCCCAGCTATACAGTCACTCTTTCTAACATGAAGTTCTGGTACAACCCCAATCTCACTCTGATGCCTTGCAGATCTTGTGTAAAGAGTATTATTTAATAATAACTAGAGAAAATCCCAATGCTAGAAAAGACACTTCCACTAGTCTCTATCCAGTTGGTTGACTGATGCACGTGGTACGAGTCACAAGGTATTGCTTAGGAAGTGCCGCTTCCTGGTCCTGTTCAGCGTTGACAATGGGAGAGGAAGAGTCAGCAACCCTTCCAGAACCAGGAGGGTGGGCACAGCAGGGCCCAGGTGGATTACAGAGGAAGGAGACAGCAACCCGAGACAGCTCAAGTGCACGTACAGCACCCATTCCCTTTCCTTCTCAAGTCTCTCTAGATTTCACCTTTTATGGCAATTTTTGGTACATTTCAAAACTCAAAAGGTACTAGTTTATATATCGAATGGCCCAGCTGGCTTCTTAAAATGAGACTTTTTCTTTTTCACCACCCAGGTTTCATGATTCCATCTTTCAATTCTTTAATGTTTCATTAAATCAGCGAACTCCAGTTCTAAGGGGCCAAACAAGTAATATAAATGATCTACCTTAGGGTGTGCTTTTCCCTCCATCCACTCTTGAAAAACTGGTGTTTATTGAGTTAGAAGCACAAAATTAGTTTCAACTGAGGTTCTTGTAGGCGACAATTTCATTCCTTTCATATTTCAGCTGGAATTTCTGTTGGATTTTTCTAGTAAGTATGTATGAACATTATAGAAATTGAATGATGCTAACTTAGAAATTAACTATAGTAGAAAGAAACTAAAATGCCATTTATTACATGTCAACTTGATGCACAGCACCAAAACTTCAAGCTCATTCTTACAGAAATTAAGCATTAGGAAAGGGTTTCAGTTAACAGTTGCTTATTCCTTAAAGGATCCTGCTACAAATTCAGGTGCTAGACATTTTCCTCTTTTCTTGCTCACGACCCTGACATGAAGGGTCATTCTCTCTCTCCTCTTGGCTGTTAGTGAATGTCATCCCTCCCCAGACGCGGCCCCCACTGTCATCTGTCCTGCAAGCCTCATGTGTGGCCACATATCAAGGCAGCCACTGTGACTCTTCTCCCTTAGCAAGAAACATCTGCTTGTTATCAGCCAGGGGTTGGGAAATGGGCAGCTGGAAGCCTACCTTCATGGTGATGCTGGGAGGATCAGTAACACAGATTGATTTTGAATTTCTCAGAAATAAATGCAATACCAAAAGAAAAAGGTTTTTTAAAAACTGAGTCCTCTTCATATAGCATGGAGTGAAGAAACAATGAGAAATATATATATATATATATATATATATATATATATATTTCCTATTAAAGCCTGACATCCCGAGTATTAAAAATAAAATGATTAGCACAAGGAGAAGCATCCTTTGAGCACAGTGGTAGGTACACCTTTGCTTTGAAGTACCTAGAATACCAAGCATGCTGTCTTGGTCAACATTCTCCTTGATATAATCCAAAGCAACTGACCACACAACTTAGAGAACGGAAGATTTATTTGCTCACAGTGTTTTGGAGATTCTGGGTTCAGTCCATGTGAGACCAGGGTCTGTGGAGCTCAGGGTATGGTGGTAGGAAGCAGAGAGAGGGAGAGAGCAAGGCTCTGTTCTCACATCATGGAGGCCAGAAGCAAGAGAGCCAGCAAGCAAGGGGATTCAAAGACAAAAGCACAGTCCCTAAGGCCACACCCCCAGGGACCCACTTTCTCCAGCCACACCCCACCTGCCTAGGTTACTGCCCAGTAAATCCATTACAATGGATTTATCCACTGATGAGATGACAACCCTCATGACTTAATTGCATCAATTCTGAACATTAATACATGAGCTCTTCAGGGGACATTTTATATCTAACCATAACACATGTCCTCAGGGTTCCCAGTGGGCTGACTTATTTGGGACAATAGAGTAAGTCCCATCTGGTTTGGAGGGGCAAAATCTATCCAAATGGGAGAATGGAGCATGGGAAAGCCCTTTGGGCAGAGAGTATGGGCTCTGCTTGTTCACAGAGGGCTCTATCAGGAAGAGAGAGCTCCCTGCTGCTGTTGAGCGGCAGAAATGAGGGTGAAAATGTTAATCCCTAGGGCCCTGCAGACCTCAGCGCCAGATAGATAGATGGCTTCTTTTTACCAGTGTCCCTGGCTAGGTGGAGCAAGAACCATGCTTGACTGAGGCATCAGAATTCCCACACACACTGCTCAGCACTGGTTCGGAAGGTCTGCAATCCCTTTCCTCTTGGCACTGGTTTGGCCTTTGCTACAGTTAACTCAAAGCCACGTGTTCAGATGCTAGTGACACCTTGGGAGGTGGCTGGCACTAAGACATCCAGGCAGTGGCTTTGTGCCTCCTTTGTGATCTGCCAGGAGAGGCCATTGTAGTTTGATATTTATGATTCCTGGACCCTGGAAACAGGAATTCTGATGCCTCATCCAAGCATGGTTCTTTTAAAACATTTATTGTTCCTGGTCACTTGCCATAGCCATACACAATAATGTGGCAGCAAGGGAAATGCTGGGCTTCCACGTCTTCTTCAGACCCTCAGCCCACTGGGTACTTTCCTCACTTCAGTAGGGACTCCTTTCTATATTTATTTGCTTATAAATCTGTCTTCTTTAAATGACAGTAGTCTCTGCACTGAATTCCCAGCACCTAGCAGCAAGCTTGGCAATTGTGATGATGATGATGATGATGATGAGGAGGAGGAGGAGGAGGGGG
>PVJS01035199.1:0-21148 GCA_004027185.1 Glis glis | reverse complement strand
CTGAGATTATCATCTTGGACCAGCCCAGTTTGGATACATGGTATCTGGCTGGGTGGGATCTGTCCGAAAACGGACACATTCCAAGGGACCTGGTGTAATCTTCAAGGTGCGGTCTTTGATGTCGTCTCCACCCAGTAATGGTTAATCCCTCCTTCCCCTAAGTTTATCATATGTTTGCCTCGCTGACCTTCTTTACTGTGACCTGAGATAATTGCTGATTTCTGTATTTGATTAACTTTTAAAGTTCCTATAAAAATAAGGCCCTGGCTATAGAGCTCCAGGAGAACTTGCCATCTCTATCTCCTCCCCGACCCCCCGATTCTTAAATGTAACTATTTTTGCAAATTACTATATCAGATTTCGTGTTGTTTCGTGCGAGAAGACCATTGTTAGGAAGCTGCCTGGTGCAGCGACTGTCTGTGGCAGGATCCACAGACTTCAGGAAGCTGTCTGGGCAGTGACGGTCTGTGGCTGGGGACCATAGACTGTTTTGTCAGGAAGCTGCTTGGTGCAGCGACCGTCTGTGGCTGGGGACCATAGACTGTTTTGTCAGGAAGCTGCTTGATGCAGCGACCGTCTGTGGCTGGATCCACAGAGTATTTGTCAGGAAGCTGCTTGGTGCAGCGACCTTCCGTGGCAGGGACCACGGAGTAGATCGTCCGCCGGAGTTACCACAATATGTGTGTATGTTACTAGAGATTGAACCCACAGACATTCTACCGCTGAGCTATACCTCCAGCCCTATTTTTTTATTTTTTACTTGGAAACAAGGTCTCACTAAGTTGCTGAGAGCCTCACTAAGTTGCTGAGGCTGGCCATGAACCTGTGATCCTCCTATCTCAGCCTCCCAAGCACTGGGATTACAAGCATGAGCCACAATGCCCGGCTGACTCCATTTTAAAATAAAATAGGACTAGGGGTGTAGCTCAGAGATAGAATGTCCCTGGGTTCAATCTCCAGCAACACACACATACACACACACACGCACGCACACACACACGCACGCGCGTGCGCGCACACACACACACACACACACTGGGGGCTGGAGGTGTAGCTTGGAGGTAGAATGCCCCTGGGTTCAATCCCCAGTCCAAAGAAAAAGAAAAAGAATAACTATGACATGACTGGGCCATAATTATTGAGTGTTCTGCTCTTGATTGTTGGGGAAAAGAAGTTTTAAAAAGAGGGGAAATGAGGGTCTGCCACAGCACCTGGTGCCTCCAGTCCGTGAGTCCATCTAGCCTTCTTCTAGACCCGGGAGCAGCACCACCAACTTCATGGACTGCGTACTTTTTCTCACAGGGTAAATATCTTTGTGTGCTGTAGGATATTGAGCAGCATCCTGGTTTCTGCTCCCTAGATACCAATAGTGCACCCCCCCCCCCGTTGTGGTAACCAAAAACGTCTCCAGATATTTCCAGATGTCCTATGGAAAACCACCCCTGGTTGTGCACCACCATGCTAGATCCACCTGTGAAAATCCTGTGCGAAGAAGTCCCCCATTCACTGACCTCACAAGCTTATGCCCCAGCTGCAGCATCAGCTAGACACAACCACACAAAGGGCCAGGTCAAGTACCACGGGACTCATGGTGGGGAGCAAGCAGGTATTACCTGCAGCAAAATGTGAAGAACCAAGCCTCTCACAAGGATGTGTTGCTCACAGGTTTCTGAGCATAGAGATGGGCCTTCTGGACTCCTGTAAACCATCTGCCCATTTCAGAGAGAAGGAAATACAAGAGGAGCGATGTGGCTACTGTCACATGACAAGTGATGGCCTGGTGAAGCTGGGATGCCTCTATTCCCTACAGCATCCCAGAACGTGCTCGGACACTTTCTTTATTCTTTATCTGCTCCCTGGTTTCTTGGGCCCTCGTGAGTCTTCTGGTACCCCCTCTTGGAAGTCATTCACTAAGATGGTGCAGTCTAGTGTGTATGTTGTGTATGTTCACCCCACCTTCCTGGATAAGCAATCACCCAGCACAGCGGCAGCTTCTGAGGGGATTGGCTTGCTGTGAACACACAAAAGTGTCTCCTTAGACCCTCCAGCAGCTCAGCACAACAGGCCCAGGAAACATCCAATATCATGGCTGCCACAGCCCCTTCTATAGCCATCAGCAGTGGGGACCAGGGAAATCTAGTTACAAAGCTCTGTTCAAGGGATAGCAGTGTGAGCATCAAATCTACCTGGTTTCAATCCTCAGAGCAGGCCCTTCAGAGTGAAACCTGTAAAGCAGCGGAGGCAACCGGAACCTGCTCTCCTCACAGTGTGAGAAGCTAGATTGTTAAGAACCCAGGCTTTGAAGCCAGACTGCCTGTGTTTGTAGCCTCATTCTGACTACTTCCTGGCTATGTGATTTCAGTCAAATTACTTAACCTCTCTGGGCTTGGGTAGCTTGGGTAGCTGCAGCAATGAAGCAGAGATTGTAACAGTGACCTCTTCCTAGTATCATTAAATCAGCAGAGATAATGCAAATGGTGAAGTTCTTAGCGCAGAGGCCAACACATTATAATTATGCGTTAAATTATTCCTGTTGTTTTTATTGTATCATTAATCATAAACAAAATAATAAATACCATACTATGGTTTATGAGCAGGTAAGCGGAGCCCCCTACTAATGTTCACAAATTCCAGTTTGGAGGCAAAAGGGTTGGAAAACAAAGGAGAAATTTATGGTCATTTATATAATCCCGTGTCACCCTCCTCCCCCATTGGAAAATGTAAGGATCTTTTAAAAAAAATTTTTAATAGTGTTTTAGCACATCTGAATAGCTAAGACGTGATTGCTCTGTTCTTGGTTTCGGCTGTTTTCCAGCTGTGGTGTTTTTCTCATTGATCAGAAAGAAATCCCCAAGGTCTGGCAAAAAGAAGCTTTTAATTGCTCTGGATGGGCCAATTTTGGACTTAGCTGCTCAAGCATATGATTGAGAGAGAGAGAGAGAGAGAGAGAGAGAGAGAATACATTAAGATTGCTTTGGGTCAAGTATACAGTCAGACATCCCTTTACTTGACCAAACTTTAAAGATTCCCCCAGCCTGACCCCCACAGTCCCTGGGGACGGACAGCACATCATCAGAGATCAAAGAGTAAAGATCATTTTCCTGATCTTTATTGAAATGACAATAGGAGTGATGGTAATGATTGTTATCCTGTCATGGGTTGGGTTTTCCCAGGAAGCAGATTGACACCAGGACTCCAGCCAGTCCACTTTATTTGGAGGGAATCCTAGAAGCACCAGACGGGAGATGGAGAGTGAAGGGCAGCCAGTCAAGGTGTGGGACTCAGCAAGTTACAACATCCCCTGGGGAGCCTTGGGAGCCAGTGCAGAACACACATCAGCATCATCTCATCCTGGGATGGGGGAGCTGGGGAAATTATACTGTGATAACATGCCCTAAAAGTAATTTTTTAGCCTTGTTTTCTACCCTAAAATTAAACTCCCTGCCCTTACCACCCCAAGGACGAAACCAGTTCCTGCCCTTATTGCACCTAGGACAACGCCCAAGAAACCAGTTCCTGCCCTTACTGCCCAAACCGACCCCCGCCTGTGTACTCAGCCCACACCCCTAGACCTACCCCCTTGCTTCTAAATTAGGAAAATTTACTATGATTGGTCGATTTAGAGCACACCCCGTGAACTCTGCTTGCTGTCTATAAAAGGAAACGGTGAACTGTACAGGAGGCTGCCATCTTGACCTGCTGGAGGGTGGTAGCCCTGCGGTAATAAATGCTTCCCGCCTTAACTCAGTCTGGTCTCGGACCCTTTGTCCTACACATGGGGTACAACAATACCCGAATCTCTTCAGTCATTGGTTAAGAGCTGCTCCTGGGTGGCCTGGCCCTTCCAGCCATCCTCAGTGCGCACAACTAGCGGAAGCCTGGGGCAAAGTCACAGGTGCTTGCAGTTGGGAATCAGGCCTTCTGGAAAGACACCAACAGCCTCTGTGACAGCATCCAAATATAAGACAACCCCAAAAAAGGATGATTTCCCCACTTGAAAAATCCAGGAGTTCTGACCTAATCAAATACATAATGTATTTGAAAAATGGAGAAAATAGTTGTCTACTTATAACCTTTGTTAATGATCATATATGCCTATAATCAGGTTATGCATAATGATAAATTAATTTGTTCTCATTCCATGATTCCATCTTGTTCCTACTCCTGCAGCTCATCTTTGCTCTCAGGATCTTTGTCATCATCGAAGCCACCTTTTGAGTCTTCTTAGTTTCCCTGAGCACACTTTCTCTCCTCCCCTCTCGGTTCTTGGCGATGCAGCATTTTTGGAATCTGTAGGATGCTTTTGCTGGAATTTTTATCCCAAGCCTCAAGCACCTATTTGCATAACATTAGGGCAGCTGGCTGTTCCATTCATCTTGGAGGTGCCAATGCCTGATCTCCATAATGGAACCACTGACGGGATAGCTTTCTGAAGTGTCCTCAGAAGACCCGCGGGGCAAGGCTGCAGCACCACTCCCTTCCGAACCCTTACAAATCTGGTTAGATTTCCTAGCCTCCTGTCTTAGTCTGTGCTGTTGTAACAAAACTGCCAGAGACTGGGTAATTTATATTTAAAAAAACCCAGAAACTTATTTCCTTACAGTTCTGGAGGCTGAAAGCCCAACCAAGGTACTGCAGTGTCGGTGTCTGGAGAGGGCCAGGTTCCTCTGCCTCCAGACCAGCACTCTGCTGCTGGGTCTTCCAGGAGGGAGGAACTCTGTGTCCTCACAGCAGAAGGTGGAGAGCAAAGGGCCTGAGCTACATCCCTGCAGCCCTTTCCTTTTTCTTTCTTTCTTTTTTTTTTTTCAGTACTGGGGATTGAACCTGTGGTGCTCTACCACTGAGCTACATCTCCAGTCCTTTTTATTTTTTTATTTTGAGACAGGGTCTCACTAGATGGCCCAGGCTGGCCTCAAACCTGTAATCCTCCTGCCTCTGCCTCCCAAATCACTGGGATTACTTACAGGTCTGCACTGCCACTAAGCCCAGCTCCTCCAGCCCTTTTATAAAAGCACTAGTCCATTCATTAGGAGGAGGAGGCCCCACCTCTTAATACCACCACAGGGAGGGATGCCTTTCAACAGGAATTTTGGAGGCGACACAGTCAAACCAAAGCACCTCCTTTTCAATAGTTCCTGCAGATGACCTTGGTTAATGGCCAAAATCACCCATGGAGGAGGCTGTTTCAAGCAACACATTTCTCCAAAACAGCATCTGGTTGTTCAAAATAAAATAGAAAACTCCCACAACATTCAAGACCCCATGAGGTCTTTCATGAAAACACAGAGCTTCTTTTTCCAGAGATATCCTGGGAAGTCTGGAACTCACAGTGTAACCATGCAGAACTGTTTCTGGCAGTCACAGGCACACAGGCATAAACTCATTTTAGTCCTCACAACAACCCCAGGAGGTGGGTTCTAGCATTATTCCCATTTTATAGATGGAGAAACAGCTGGGTATGATGGAGCACACCTGTAATCCCAGTATTTGGGAGACTGTGATGGGAGGATTGCAGGTTTATGGCCAGCCGCAGCAACTTAGCAGGACCTTCAGCAACTTAGCAAGACCCTGTTTCAAAATTTAAAAAAAAATTAGGTCTGGGGGTGTAGCTCAGAGATAGAATTCCTCTGGGTTCAATACCCATTACAAAAATAAATGAATAAATAAATATGGAGAAATGGAGGCTCTGCGCAGCCCAAGGAACAATGGACTAACAGTGGTGAGTGTGACTTTGGGCATACCTCCCCCGGCCCTATGCTGCCACCCCTGATGGACATCAATGGTTGGGTCCTGGGCCAACCATCAGTCCCTAGGAGAGCAAAGCCCCAGCTGGCCCAGGAGCCATGTCAGGGTCCTCTCTAAGCCAATCGCTTTCATGAGCTAGGGAAGCAAGGGGCACCTTCTACCACTGCAGCTGGAAACCTCTACAAAGACATGCAAGGAAAAGTCCCCCTCAGCCCCTTCCCCAAACCACAGCCACACCCATTTCAAATGGGCGAGCACATGTTTACAAGGATTTTAAAAGCAAGACAAAACAGAAAAGTCTCAAGTCCACCTTTCTCTTTTGTCTTGCTAATCAGTCAATCACAGTCAGGGTAGTTGCTGATTGGTAGAACTGAAGCACTGGAGAGGGTCCTCAGAGATAGACTTTATCATGGGATCATCAGTAGGTAACAAGGACTTAGACTCCTCACTTTTGCCTGCAGATGCTTGAGGGTGGCTAAAAGCAGGATTAAAGACGTGGCATCTCTGCCTCTGTTGTACATCTGTCTCTTGCTCAGGGTCACCTTGGATCCCAGGAATGACAGGTCTGAAGGAGGAACATCTGTGATGAACTGAAGCTCCCTCCCAGGCAACAGCAACTTCCTTATCACCTGACAAGACCCACCTGACCAATCCTGAGATAACATCTGATCAAGATCACCTGCTTTGGCAGCTGTGCAAACCCTCCAACTATGCAAACCCCCAACCCTTGCCCTCACTCTCCTTTCTATAAAACCCCAAAGTCTTTGTCAGCCCCTGGAAGACAGGGCCAAGGACCTGGGTCCCTGTGTCTTCCCTGCATAGAGACACTGACCAAAGTTCCTTTCATGCTTTTCATGGTGACCTTTTCTGTTTGATTTTTGGGGCAAGTGGCCAGACCTGATTTGTTGGACCCCCAGAGCCAGGCCTCTGGCTAGGACTCTGGTAACAAGACTATAGGGTATTGAGCTGGGAAGGGCTGAGCTCCAGCTTTCTAGCTCTCTTAGCCTCAGTTCCACCATCTGTAAAATGGGTACTAATCCCTGTGTACTGAGTGCTGATGAAGACAAGCAGAATGTCAGAATTCAAGAGTGTTAATCCTCTTCCTCAGGCCAACCCTCCCCTTCCTCTTCTGTTTCCAGTCAGGCTACTGAGGCACATGAGAGAAGATGCTGAATAGGGAAGAGAAAGCCATCATAATGAAATGGACAGTGGGGAGACCTGGCTTCCTGCTTTTGCTTTTTGTTGTTATTGTTGTGGCACTGGGGATTGAATCCAGGGGCCTCTACCTGTGAGCTACAACCCCCGCCCTGCTAAGTTGCTGAGAGTCTCACTAAGTTGCTGAGGCTGGCCTAGAACCTGTGATCCTCCTGTTTCAGCCTCCCAAGTACTGGGATTACAGGCATGTGCCACAACACCTGGCCCTGCTTTTGCTTTTCTAAGGCATCTCCTCCAACCCCAAGGGCCCACCCCTGGGGGAAAGACCCTACAGCCTGTATGCCAGAAACCCTCATTCACCCCCACTGAAGACCACCCCAGTCCAGGTCTGTGGGTCTATTGTTCCCCCCAAAGTGGAGAGGGCAGATGGGAACCCAGCAGCTGTACTCGTACCCCTCAGTCCCAGGTGCAGGCTCCCTGCCTTCTGGAAATCAGTTTATGGTTGCGAGAGAAAGAGGAGTCAGGAGAGGAAGGATGGAGGTGAGCAGCCCCAGCAAAGGGAAGATGGGGCTAGTGCTCCCCAAAGGACTCGTGGGAGGGAACACAGTGGAGCCAAGGGCCGTCAAGTCCCCAGAACAAGCAGGGGCCTCCCAAGGGACATCGGTGTGTTCTAGAGCCTGCCGGAAGGCCGCTCTTGGCTTCATGCTCACATCCCTCTGTGAATGCAATTTCCAGAGGATTCTCCAGGGCTGGGTTTTGATTTTGCAAAGGGATCCTCAGAAAACAGCACATCCTGGCTCCAGAGTCAGCCATGTCAGCAAAACACAACTCAGAAGGGAAGCTGGCTGCCAAGGCCGCTGGGATGTGGCCCCAAAGCCAAAGGCACCTCGAGATGCGGCCGCTTTACGTTTAGTCCATAGCTGTCCCCTCCATCCAATGACATTAATCGGATTTGGGGTAAGCGGGCATGCCCCATGTCATGAACATTTGTTGGACAATCCCCAGTGCCTGCCATGAGATTGTGACCATCCTACAGGCCACACAGAACCCCCCAGTGAAAGGTTCAGAGAGGGAGACGGGAGACGGCTCAACAGCAGTACAGGTTTATTGGAATAAAACCTGTGAAGGGGGTCTACGGGAGAGTTGGAGCCCATGTCCGCTTACAGACAAGAAGTTTATAGACAAGAAGTATATAGATTGTTTAAGGAGAGATGCTACAGGGAGGGGGAATGGTACTTAGCTGTTACTGAGGGGGATTGTTAAGGGGAGATTCTACAGATCAGATGGGTCATGATCTTGCTGACCACATGGCTTTCTTTGAAACATTGGGGATGTTTCCCTCTTCAATGACCCTCCTTTTTACAGAATATGCACTGGTGACTCTTAGTCTCTGGGGTCTTTGCAATTCCCCCTGATCAGAGGGTGGGGTGACTCACCAAAATTGCAGAACTCTTAGGAGTCCCATCAATTGCCTGGGTTCTATTTGACCTTGGAGGGCAAGGACCAAAATATTGGCTGTTTCTCTCCTTAACTCTTTTATTTCCTGATTGTTGTCCAAGTCTCAGTTGTTGAACACTCAGTAGGTTAGTTTCACCAGTCCTTGTTAATGAATAGGGGTCAATATTATAGCCAATCTGTTTTCCAGGTAATGGCTATTAAAGCACTATTTAGGTTATCCTGCTGGAAGTTGTACTTTTGTAAAATGTTAACAGATAACAGTTACAAATATTTACAAGGAAAATGCAAAGTAAAATTATTAGGGACAGGACAAATCAATCCAGTTTGTATAATAGTTTTGACAATATTTGATGATATAAAATTCCCATTTAAATTTGACTCGTTTACATATATGGATATATATAGTTATTAATGCCCTATTTTTTTTGTGGTACTGGGGATTGAACCCAGGGGCATTCTACATCTGGGCTACACCCCCAGCCCTATTTTTTATTCCTTATTTTGAAACAGGGTCTCATTAAGTTGCGGAGGGCCTCACTAAGTAGCTGAGGCTAGCTGGAAACCTGTGATACTCCTGTCTCAGCCTCCCAAGTACTGGGATTACAAGCATGCACCACCACGATCGGTTAATGCCCTATTTTTTAATCAACAGAGTGGCATGGTTTAGAATGCCAAGTGTTTGAGACCTCTATTTTTGCTTAAAGATGTTCATAATACAATTTAGGAAAACATAAATATAAACCTGAAAAAAACTGTCACTATTAACAATTTTTGTTTACAGGACACCAGCTTGGTAAAGTGTTTTCTTAGCTTTGCATTTCAGAAGATATTTGGGACACACAAATATATTTAACATACAAAGAAGGCAGTAATAATTAACATCACAGTTACCCAAAATTTAAAATATATTAACTTAGCATTTACTTTTGGATTGAAATTTAGAATCCATGGCTGAATAAGTATATAACTATAATTAAAGGCCTATGTAGGTTAATAGCATTGACAAAAATCAAATAGTTTTAGACCTTTTTTAAGTTAGAGAACAGTGTTTATGATCAGAAATAGGTTTATTATCTGATGGACAATTGTATCTCTCTTATATAAAACATTTAGTCAAAGCAAATAGATATAAACCAGATCTTAAATGACAGGGATTTTTTAGGTACTGAACATATAGATGGTGGAAGTTTTAATAATTTCATTAACCATGTTATATGATTAAGGTTTAGATACAATGCACATTGCATAAAGAGATCACTCATTGGGTACCTTGCATATATGTAAAACCCATATATCTAACTTTATAAGCTTTTATGAAACATTTAGATAAATATCAGATATATAGCATATTTAGCCCTCAGATGTATACACATCAATAGTCACAGATAATATAGGGTATCAAATATATATATAGTAACCCAAAGTAATAGTTGTTCATTTAGCCTGAGTTATAAAGTGGTCATTTAACAGGCTGTAAAACACAGACACTAAACCCTGATTCTGCTAAGATGTAACTTGCTAAGTAATAACAGTAAACACAAGAAATTATCTGAATAAAACACAATCTTTCTTTAAGCTAGTTCTTAGTTGCTACCTAGAGAAAAAAAAACACCATATTTTTTAAATATAAAGAAAACACAGGAAATTATCTTGATAAAATGTAAAACCTTTGCTTTCTAAGCTAGTTTTTAAAATTTTTTAACAAGGAGCAGATCAATATCTTAAGGAAACCTAATTGTTTTAAACATAGAATCAATGTATTATATTTGACTTTTAGAAACCCCTTTAAATAATTATAAATATCTTTTTAATCATTGCAGCTTTGCTTTTTTAAATATACTTTTATTGGTGCATTATAGTCTCACATCATAATGTAAATAGTGTTGACAGTGACATATATTCACACAGCACTTGGTGGCTCCCCTAAATATCCTTTTATTTATTGGGTTTTCTTTTGTCTTTTTGGTCTCTGGTGGTGTGGCAAATTTTCATCTGTCAGTGTGGCCAGAAGGACCATATATGATTATCTTGCTGGCATAGCTTTGTATTTTTCCTTAACACAAACTTTAGGCTCTTTATTCTCTTCCCACAAAACAGATCCAGCTGCAAGATAGTATCGTTGTTTACATTTCCCTCTGGTGCCCATCTTCTCTGTCCTTTAATCTATATTACCAAACTCAGGCACAGAAAAAGACTAGGCATTTTCTCTTTAGTGTCTGGGGGTCAACAGAGGCCCAGTTCTGTAAGATACAATCTGAGAGGGTGTTAGTGACCTTGGAGATGGGGAGTTTCTTATCTGAAAGACAAAGGAGAAGAAAAGCATCCTTTGAATTCCTCTCACTGTCTGACTGCCCTGAAGTGCTGTTTGGGTCCTGAACCTGATTCAGGTCCATGCACGGCCATGGACAGAATGAGTCTACTGAGTGCATCCACGGATACCAGTAAGACAGAAACCTAGCACCTTTTTTTGACCATAGGTCACAGCTGCCTGCCTGTGGCTTCCCTTTGTTTCCCAAGGGAAGTATCCTTAGTCTGCATTTAGCTTTTCCAGGAAGATGGTCAATATTGGTCTGATCATTGTCTCCAAACTTTTAGGGTCCTCAGGCAAAATTATGGATAGTTGTCCCCATCAAAGCAATGTATAGTTTTGCATACAAAATTACACATTGACTTGAACCTCGATATCCAGCAACTTTGTTGTCTTTAAAAAGAGTAAAGACCCCAAAACAAAGCCATCCCACTATATTGTTTTCCTATATATCAACAATTTAGAAGTCCATTCAATAGATCCAAATGTTATTGTAGATTTTAAGCTAAGAGCATTTTAAAGTATTAATTACATTTTGTATTTACCCAATTTAATTTAATAATTAAATCATAGATTGCTTCTGAGAAATCAAGATGTCAGATAAGCATCATTAATATCTTAAGCCATTTTTCCTGCCACAGAGAAAAACTATATAAGCAATGTATATTGTATTTGAAAACATCCCACAGAGGCAAACATAATCTTGATTGACTACCTAGAGAAAAGGCACGTGTTAAAAATTTAAGGACATTTTTACTTTAATCTCATGAACAAATCTTAAATTTACTAAGTTGTCAGATTTATTTAAGTCACATGAACTAAGAGGCATTTGTTTTTATGTTTTGTTTTAATTTTATGAGTACTCATTTATTAATATGCTAATTTGTCAGTACCATGTAGACAATAGACAGACAATATACTCATGGGTACAGACATACATAAAAATAGACAGTAAACAAATATCTATGGCTTTTGTTTGCCAGGTAGTGTATCCCCACAGATAGGGAACAAGAAAGTTATAGATATTTACTAAACATAGTCCCAGATTTAAAATTTCAGAAGTCAAAACACAACCCATCACAGATATCTGTCTTGTGGCAGGGAATAATAGATTATAGAACAGAGACAACAAACATGGAAGCCTATACAGCAGAGGATGTCTGGGGCAGGGTCCACCAGTCAAGGCTGACACTAAATCAAAATTTAGGTGGTCTCTTGTCACCATGAGGAAGATTCTGCATCAGACATTATCACTGTTTATTTTTCAGGGGCGGACCCCCAAATACTTAGATCTTTGCCCATTTTTTCCCCATTTACAGAACAAGCCTTTATTCACTAACTTACATTAGGGCCAAGCCAGAAAACTTTTCTCTAAGTTTTCTGCCTTAATTTACAATTTTATGACAACAATGATACAAAACCTCAGGGAAAGTCCTAAAGAGAATCCCAAGACATTCCTAGATAAAACAAAGTTAGGTAAATAACAACATATCTAAGTATAGCAATTGCTGCTCCACAAAGGTGGAGCTGTTTTTTTTTAAACAGTATCACTAAGTATTTATCTCAGTTAAGACAAAAGGTCACATGAGGAGGCTGTATCTACTTAAAATGACAAGATTGAACTCACTTTTCCCCCCAAATATTGAGTACCAAGTAATAGAAAAATAAACATGTGAATCAACATTTTAATTAAGGTAAAGTTTCGAGAAGGCTCCCTAGCTGACATTAACTGCACAGGACAGACTGGTTTTTCTAGGCCATAAGACATGACATGAGAGACACTTCACATTTACAACAAAAGCTTTAGAGAGCTAAAAGATTGGCCTTTAATATGTATTTGGTCTAAATATGTGGTGCTTTGCGAAAGTAGCTCCCTTGACATCAAGGTCGATTCCCTTCAATATGTGTCTCAGAAGGACCCCATAGTTGACAAAGTGTGGGGGTGCTCAAAATGCTGGGAGACCAATCCTTCGTGTGCGTTTTTCCAGATGAGCAACTTATGTTCTCTCTGACCCAGGAATGGGTGTGTTAGCCTAAAGGTTGGGCCATATCTTCGGTGCTTTTATGAACAAGCACTCATCTTCTAAGGGGTGGTGGGCCTAGGCCAGAAAAAAATAGAGAGAGAAAGAAAATCCTCCTTTAACTTCCATAGCTAGCAGCTGGTTTTTAAAGCAATACTTTTTCCCTTAGTCTCAAAAGGAGTGTGGGAGATATCTCTTACATTCTTTTGTGTGTGTGTGTGTGTGTGTGTAACCAGGGATAGAACCCAGGGGCATTCTACCTCCGAGCTACATCCCCAGGCCTATTTTTTATTTTTTATTTTGAAATAGGGTCTCACTAAGTTGTGGAGGCCTCACTAAATAACTGAGGCTGGCCGCGAACCCGGATCCTCCGGTCTCAGCCTCCCAAGTACTGGGATTACAAGCGTATGCCACCACACCCAGCTCTCTTACATTCTAATCATAGTTTATACAATAAAACACTAACAGACAGCTAGGAAGCCTATGGAAAGTACTGCAGCAGAGAAAAGGAGAAGAAAAGGGAAAAGGGACCTACGTGGCTTTAGAGTTCAAAGATGAAGAGAGCATGGGGGACTCATTCAAGAGGAGGATTTGGTCCAGGGGGGAACATGGTTGACAGAGAGAGGGGATGGGCACCTCCAACCATCTGCTGTTGTGCTGAAAAGTTTAGAGTGTGCTGAATTTGGGAATGGAAAATTCCATTTTCTGGCCATTGTATTACAGAAGGATATTAGGCGTTTGGGGCAGACGACTGGCACAGGCCAAGGGCGATAAGGTTGCAAAAGAAGCAACCGAGTGGGGTGTCCAGTGGGGGCCAGAAGGGAGAGTTTTCAATTGTGACGTGGTCTCTGGGAGGGTCCTATACCCTGGAGTTGGAGTTGGTTTGTGGGAGGATCCTGGGCCCTTGGAGAATTTGTGAGTTGATTGGTGGGAGGGTCTGGACCCTTGGAGACCTGTGGAAAGGCCCTAAGCTTTGGAATGGGAAGTCTAAAACCAATTCCCAAGAGGGTTCCAAACCCTTGGGGGTTAAATCAGAGGGGAGGGGTGTCCCCAAATAATCCAGGCATCCCCAAGAGACTGAGGGTCCAGCAATCCTGGATTGCTATGGGAGTTGCTCTCACCCAGCGCTGGGATTTTTGGTGACCGCTTCCAAAGTGATATATGGGGGATCCCAGACCCGTTGAGAGAACTGAAATGGGAGGAAACGGTATAGACTTACCCTGAGATGATGACCAGTGTTGGATGTGAGACAGCAGCAATACAGATGGTCACTGCCAGAGCTGTGGGGAAGGGAGGGAGGAATAAGAGCAGGACTGGGAGTCCCTCAGGATCTGGGAGTTAGCCCAGGACGAGCTACCACTGCCCACTGCTTCCCAGGTTGCAAGAGGGAATTTACCCAATGGTTCTTCACTACCAGTCTCAGGTTTCTGCATCACCAAGAAAGGAGATGGGAGTCGGCTCAATGGTAGTACAGGCTTATTGGAATAAAACCTGTGGAGGGGGTCTACAGGAAAGGTTGGAGCCCATGTCTGCTTACAGACTAGATGTTTATATATGTTCTTTAAGGAGAAATTCTACAGGGAGGGGGAATGGGACTTAGCTATTACCAAGGGGGGTTGTTAAGGGAAGGGCTGGGGGAGCAATGGTTAACTATTGTGGGGGAGGGTTACATCAGGATTAACAGGATAATGGGGCTTTCCCTAGCAGAGGGGTCTGATAAGCAAGGGGCTTGTTAGGCAAGTTTAGGCAAGACAATGGGGACATTCCTGAAGCAGGGGAAGGGTGTGCTGAGCAAGACTTGGGGATTATGGTCAAGATGGAGTCACTTTTGTTTGAGGCTCTAACACCCAGCTCCTGCTGCCCAATCCTCAGAGGAAAATTGCCCCAACCAGCTTCTGTGGCCACAGCCAGTGTGGAGATTCTGTAATTCCATATTTTCCTTTGGCCTCCTTTATACTATCTCCACAAGTTCTAGTAGACTGAGCCTCTTAATGAGCCCCTTATCCTGTCCCTAGTGGTTATAGTACTTATAGAATTCACAATTAGTTGTCAAGAAAAGACTGAAGGGCTGGGGATGTGGCTAAGTGGTGGGGTGCTTGCCTAGCACAGGCAAGGCCCAGGGTTTGGTTTCCTGGTATCACACAAAAAATAAAAGACCGATAGACAGTTGTCATTTTTTTGTCAGCCCTCTTCCCATTTTGGGGTATGCCCACTGTGTGGATCTTAGTGAGAGGTAGGTCCCTGCCTCCTATTCCAGGAGGCCTCAGTAAGTACATAACAAGGGATGAAAAAAAACTCAACAACTATTTAGTATTCATTTGTGGCAGCAGCAACTTGTGGCTGAGATAGTGGCCAGTGACCATGAGCAGAAATATACAGCAGTGGCCATGTCCAGAAGTAGTTTCTGAGCCAACCCATTCCTGTGGCATGTCTTTGCCTGTAGTCCCTGAGAACAAACCACCAGTGGTTGTCGGCCATTTTCCAAGTCCACAACTTGGAACTCTGGACTTCCTGTCAATTCTACAAGCCATTCAATAATCTCCTAACAGATCCTTCTTTTCTCCTTTTCTTCCTCCATCTCCTCCTCCTCCTCCTCCTTCTCCTCCTATACCTCCTTATCATTTTCCTCCTTTTTCTTCTTCTTGCTTAAAAATAGCCACAGTAGATTTCTGTTGCTTACTCCCCAAAACATTGACCAATACAGTGTGCCAAACCAGTCATTGTTTTTATTCAAGGTTAAATAACATTTAGAAGCAATTTGAGGGAAATAATTATAAAATGATAAAACTCAGACCCCGGCATCCTCCCACATCACCCCGGGGGCCCCTGCGCCTGGCTCCAGACCGGCATCCTCCCATGCGACCCAGCAGCCCCTGCGCCAGGCCCCGGACCCTGGTGTCCTCTCGCGTCACCCCAATGGCCCCTGCACCAGGTACCGGACCGCGGCATCCTCCCGCGTCACCCTGTTGGCCCCTGTGCCAAGCACCGGACCCCAGCGTCCTCCCAGGCGACCTGGGCGGCCCTCCACGCCTGGCCTCGGACCCCTGCACTCCACCTAGGACTCCCACGTCCACCAGTTCAACCAGGGCAACCCTCCACAACTGGTGCCCGGCCCCAGACCTGGTGTCCTCCTGTGCGACCCAGGCAGCCCTCTGTGCCATGCCTCAGACCCCAGTGCCACACTGCGCGACCTGGGCAGCTCTCCGCACCCGGCCTTGGACCCCAGCGACCTCCTGTGTATCCCAGGCGGCCTTCTATGTGCTGCCTTGGACTTGGGCACCGCTACCCAAGACCCAGAGCCTGCACCTCTCTCCCCCATGCAGGAGCCTCTGTGCCGTGCTTCAGAGCCCAGATAACCTCCAGCGCCACCACCTGAGACCTGCGCGACTCTCTGGGCTGTCTCTGAGCCAGGGTGCACTCAGGCATCGCCACCTGAGATCCAGGAGCACGCACTCCCCCCTGGGACCCACACGCAATCCTCTGTGCGGAGCCTCAGAGCCTGTGCACCCCTAGGCACCGCTACTCGATACCTGGAGCCTGAAGCCCCCCCCCAGGGGCCCATACAAAATCCTCAGCGCAGCGCATCAGAGCCCGGGCACCCTCTGGCAACATTTCCCGAGACCCGGAGCATGAGTGCATCCCTTGGGGCCCGGGCGACCCCCAGCACCTGCGCCTCGGAAACCAGGCACCTACCAGCACCGTCACCCACGCCTCAGTGCCCGCACCCAACACCGCGCCTTGAAGTGCTCCTCACGTGCCAACACCTGAGCTCCGGAGCCTGCGTACCCCCCCCCACACACACAATACCACGCCCCAGCCAACCGGACAAGAGGGAACCACAGTCTGCAGCATACTGACCCAATTGGGACTACAGGGACCATCAAGAGGTCTTATACACAGAAAGGAAGATGATGCAGAGGCAACAGAAACACAAAATGGAAAACACCAAAATACAAGAATTAGGAACATTGAGGAAACAAGAAACACCCACAATGCATCAACAAGTGAGATTACTGACTCTGACCTGCAGGAAATGCAAGATGGAGAATTCCAAATTTTGATTTTCAGAATGATGAAAGGCCTCAAAGAAAGCATAGAGGAGATGAAGGAGGAAGTTGAGGCTCTAAGAAAGAATCAGAAAGAAACTCTGAACGGAATGAAGGAGTCGATAAACGAATTAAAGACGGCAATAGAAACCAACTCTAGTAGGCTCGACCACATGGAAAACGGGGAATCACTCCTGGAAGACAGTTCATTCAAAACTGAGAACACAGTCAACAATATACAGAAGATATTACAACAACACACCCTGGCCATTCAAGAAGTACAGAACAAGATGTCCTAATCTAAGGATAAAAGGCATTGAAGAAGTTTTAGAAGCACAGACCAAGGGTATAAGAAACCTCTTCAAAGAAATAATTTCAGAGAATTTTCCGAACATAGGAAAAGATTTGGATAGTCACATAGAGGAGACATATAGAACACTGTTAAGACAGGACCAAAGAAGGACCTCCCAATGCCATGTAATAATTAAAATGACTAACATAGAGGCCAAAAAAAGAATCCTAAAAGCAGCAAGAACAAAAGAACGGGTGACATACAGGGGCAAAACAATAAAAATCACCCCAGACTTCTCAACCCAAGCCAGGAATGCCAGGAGGGATTGGTATGAAGTACCCCAGGCCCTGGAAGAAAACAACTTCCAACCATGATTGATATATCCAGCAAAGCTATCATTTAAAATTGATGGAGAAATAAAAATGTTCCATGATAAGCAAACATTTAAAGAATTCATGAGGACCAAGCCAACACCAGAGAAAATTCTAAAAAAATAAATAAATAAATAAACCACAAAGAAGGAAAAACAAGCAATTTTCAGAACCACAGGAGAGGTGAACTCCACCAGGTAGGCAACTAAACAAGGAGATTTATCACTACAGCAAATAGAAAATAGAACTCAAAATGATAGGAAACAAAAATCATATCTCAATAATAACATTGAATGTCAATGGACTCAACTCCCCAATTAAAAGGCATAGACTGGCAATGTGGATCAAAAAGCATAACCCAACTATATGCTGTTTACAAGAAACTCACCTTCTAGCCAAAGATACTCATATGCTAACGGTAAAAGGAGGGAAAAAGATATACCATGCAAACGGAAATTGAAAACAAGCAGGGGTAGCAATGCTTATATCTGATAAAATAGACTTTAAGCTAAAACACATAAGAAGAGACAAAGAGGGTCACTTCTTACTAATAAAAGGAACAATCCAACAAGAAGATATAATAATAGTAAACATTTATGCCCCAAATGTGGGCGTACCCACATTCATAAAACAAAGTCTTTGGGACATCAGGTCCCAAATAGACACAAACACAATAATATTGGGAGACTTCAACACACCACTCACGCCACTAGATCAATCCTCTGGACAAAAGATGAATAAAGATTGTTCAGACCTAAAGTAAACTATAGACCAAATGGATCTAATAGACACATACAGATTATTTCAACCAACATCTAAATACACATTTTTCTCAGCTGCCCACGGAACATTCTCCAAAATAGACCACATACTGGTCACAAAGCAAGCACCAGCAAATTCAAAAGATGTGGTATAATTTCCTGCATCTTCTCAGATCACAGTGGATTGAAACTGGAAATTAACAACAGAAAGACAAAAAGTAATCACATAAATACATGGAGACTGAATGATACACTCCTGAACAAGGACTGGATCAGAAAAGAAATAAGGGGAGAAATAAAAAAATTCCTGGAATTAAATGAAAATAGAGACACGACATATCAAAATCTGTGGGACACCTTGAAGGTGATGTTAAGAGGAAAATTTATAGCACTGAGTGCCCACATAAGAAAAACCCCACATAAGAAAAACAGAAAACATCCAAATAACCTAATGACACACCTCAAGGATCTTTTTTTTCTTTTTCTTTTTCTTTTTCTTTTGTGGTACTGGGGATGGAACCCAGGGGCATTCTACCTCCGAGCTACACCCCCAGCCCTATTTTTTTATACTTTATTTTGAAACCGGGTCTCACAAAGTTGTGGAGGTCCTCACTAAGTAGCTGAGGCTGGCCACGAACCTGGATCCTCCGGTCTCCGCCTCCCAAGTACTAGGATTAACAAGCGTGCGCCACCACGCCAGGCCCAAGGATCTTGAAAAACAGGAACAGTCGCAGCCCGAAGCCAGTAGAAGGCAGGAGATAACTAAAATCAGAGCAGAAATTAATGAAATAGAAAATAAAAAAACAATACAAAGAATCAACAAAACAAGAAGCTGGTTCTTTGAAAAGATTAAGAAGATTGACAAACCACTAGCTAACCTAACCAAAAGAAGGAGAGAATCAACTCAAATTACCAAAATCAGAAATGAAAAAGGGGATATCACCACAGATAGTGGAGAAATCCAGAGGATCATAGAAACTATTTTGAAAACTTATATTCCAATAAAATGGAAAACGTGGAAGAAATCAAAAGATTTCTAGACACATACAACCTACCTAAACTGAACCAAGAGGATATAGAAAAACTGAATCAACCAATAGCAAGCACAGAGACAGAAACAGCAATAAAAAAAGTCTTCCATCAAAGAAAACCCCAGGTCCAGATGGTTTTCCAGCCGAATTTTACAAAACCTTCAGAGACGAACTAAAACCAATACTTCACAAGCTATTCCATGAAATTGAAAGATATGAAATTCTTCCAAACTCTTTTTATGAGGCCATCATATTAATACCAAAGCCAAATAAAGATACCTCAAGAAAAGAGAATTACAGACCAATATCATTAATGAACATAGACGCAAAAATTCTAAATAAAATACTAGCCACACACATTCAAAACCATATTGAGAAAATCGTACACCATGATCAAGTTGGTTTCATCCCAGGAAAGCAAGGCTGGTTCAACACACGCAAAACAATGCATGTTATCCACCACATAAATTGAACTAAAAACAAGAATCACATGATCATTTCAATAGATGTGGAAAAAGCATTTGACAAAATTCAACACCCATTCATGTTAAGAACTCTACAGAAAATCGGAATAGAAGGAACATACCTCAACATCATTAAGTCAATATATAAGAAACCCAAAGCCAACATCATATTGAATGGGGAAAAATTGCCAGAATTCCCCTTAAAATCAGGAACAAGACAAGGATGCCTACTATCACCACTCCTTTTCAATATAGTCCTTGAAACTCTTGCCAGAGCAATAAGACAAGAGAAGGATATCAAAGGAATTCAAATAGGAAAAGAAGAACTAAAATTATCTTTATTTTCAGATGATATGATACTATACCTAGAAGACCCAAAGAACTCAACAAAAAATCTACTAGAGCTGATTAACAAATTCAGCAAAGTAGCTGGATACAAGATCAACCTAAAAAAAATCAGTAGCTTTCATATATGCCAACCATGAATCCACTGAGAAAGAAATCCAGAAAACAATTCCATTCACAATAACTTCAAAACCAATCAAATAACTAGGAATAAACTTAACCAAAGAGGTAAAAGACCTCTACAATGAAAACTATAGAACACTGAAGAAAGAAAAAATCAAAGATCTTAAAAGATGGAAAAATCTCCCCTACTCTTGGATAGGCAGAATAAATATTATCAAAATGGCCATCCTGCCAAAAATGATCTACAGAATCAATGCTATCCCTATCAAAATACCAACATCATTTTTCACAGATCTAGAAAAATCAGTCATTAATTTCATATGGAGAAACAAAAGACCCAGAATAGCCAAAGCAATTCTCAGCAATAAAAACCATGCAGGAGGCATTACAATACCTGATTTCAAATTATACTACAGAGCTATAGTAATAAAATCAACCTGGTATTGGCACAAAAACAGACACATAGACCAGTGGAACAGAATAGAAGATACAGAAACAAGTTCACAAACTTATAGCCAATTGATTTTCAACAAAGGTTCCAAACACATACACTGGAGAAAGGACAGTCTTTTCAACAAATGGTGCTGGGAAAACTGGTTATGTACCTGTAGAAAAATGGAACTGAATCCTTACCTCTCACCCTGCACAAAAGTCAACTCGATATGGATCAAAGACTTGGAAGTTAGACCATAGACTGTGAAATTATTAGAAGAAGCCATAGTTCCAACACTCCATCATATAGGCACAGGTAGAAACTTCCTCAACAATACCTCCAAAGCACAGGAAATTAAAAGAATTAATAAGTGGGATAGCATTAAACTACAAATCTTCTCATCAAAGGAAACCATCAAGAGCTTAAAGAGAAAGCCTACAGAATGGGAGAAGATCTTTGCAAGCTATCCCTCTGACAGAGGTCTAATATCTAGGATATACAAAGAACTTAAAAGACTTTACACTAAGAAAACAAATAACCCAATCAAGAAGTGGGCAACTGAAATGAATAGACACTTCACAAAAGAAGAGATACA
>PVJS01035198.1:0-21148 GCA_004027185.1 Glis glis | reverse complement strand
TTTTCTTTAAGTATGTTAATTTTGCCTGATCCCTTTATTCACATCTCCTTCTCTGAATTTCTTTTTTTTTTTTTTGCCGTACCGGGGATTGAACGCAGGGGCGTTCTACCTCCGTGCTACGCCCCCGGCCCTATTTTTTATACTTTATTTTGAAACCGGGTCTCACGAAGTTGCAGAGGGCCTCACTAAGGAGAGAGAGAGAGAGAGAGAGAGAGAGAGAGAGAGAGAGAGAGAGAGACAGGGAGAGAGAGAGCGAGAGAGCGAGAGAGCTGAGGCTGGCCACGAACCTGGATCCTCCGGATCCTCTGGTCTCCGCCTCCCAAAGTACTGGGATTACAAGTGTGCGCCACCACGCCCGGCTGAATTTCTCTTTAATGAGTTTGGTTTTAAATTTTCTTTTTTTAATTATACTACTTTTGTCTTTCCAATGAGATCATCTGCAATTTGAAAATAGGAAGAAGTTACATATATACATACATACATACATACATACTTATATTAATATGTTTACACACATACACATATAAATATAGTTACATACATACATACATAAATATATATATTTGGCCTGTGTTTCCAACAATGTACCACATATACTAGCATATCAATATAGCCTCTTTGTGATTGTTCCTTGAGTTTTCTATTATTTGGACCTTAATGAAATTTAAAAGTAATTTCTCTAGCACAACCCAGAGGGAGAAAGCACCTCTAGAATAAGAGTGATGTTGTTTTCTTTTTCACTCTCCATAGAAAGGATTTTAGAATTCTTAAGTAGTCCAGTGATCCATTTTTTGTTTTACTGATAAACATTTCTACAAATCTTTTTTTTTTTTTTTTTTTTTTGCCGTACCGGGGATTGAACGCAGGGGCGTTCTACCTCCGCGCTATGCCCCCGGCCCTATTTTTTATGCTTTGTTTTGAAACCGGGTCTCACGAAGTTGCGGAGGGCCTCACTAAGGAGAGAGAGAGAGAGAGAGAGAGAGAGAGAGAGACCGGGAGAGAGAGTGAGAGCTGAGGCTGGCCGCGAACCTGGATCCTCCGGTCTCTGCCTCCCAAAGTACTGGGATTACAAGCGTGCACCACCACGCCCGGCTACAAATCTTCTTTTACATAGCAAATGGATATAACTTTTCCTATTGGCTAACACAACTTTTCTATAAAATATAAACAATTCAGAGTAAGAATGTCCTCATTAATCCCTACTCTTTGCAACAATAAATGCTGTTAGTAGTTTGGAGTGTAATTTCTAGACCATACTTAATTGTATTTAAAGCTCCCCTACCTGTTATGAAAATTTTCAAATGCACAGAAAAGTTGGGAGTATTGGAAACACGTACATACCTATTCCTGAGATTCTAGCATTAAGTTTTATGATATAATATCTTTGGCTTTTGAAGTATAAAAAATAAGAAAATGCTTCTTATATCTGAATCTTTAAATGACTTTCATTTTACAGATATGCAAAACTATGCAGTGCAAAGGAATTCTTTCACAAGAAGAAAATTGTCATTTATACTTGTTGCTGGTTCTCTGCGGGCTTCAGTCACGGAGTGCAAAAGAGGCTTGGGGTAAATCAGAAGGCTAGCATGATAGTAAGTGAGCTTTCTGTCCTGTCAGCTTAAAGCAACTGCAGAGCAAACCAAGCAAGCAGAGAAACCTCCTATGCATCCGCAAGTCCAATACGTGTGTGTTGATTAATTTGCCATCCAATTTTTTTTAATGAATATTATCTTCCAGGGAAAGTTCTGAAGAGATTAGTGCAAACTTCACAACCAATTCTATCACAATCAGGGACAGAAAGCAGGTACAGTTTAATTCACAGTGTAATTGCTCATTTATAAATTTGCTGCCACAGACTTGTCTTTGTCTTTAAATTGCATAGCAAACCTCCAAGAAAGCCCCTAGACAACCATCCTAGAATTCTAGTGTGAAGACTTAATAGCTTAATTTAACCTTTGATAGTGATTTAGAGTGGGCAGAGAAAAGGAAAATTTAAATAAAACATCTTTGACAGTGTATTTAGCATAGCGCTTTATTTTATTTTATTTTTCGTACTGGGGATTGAAGCCAGGGCCTTGCACATATTAAGCATGCATTTTATCACTGAGATAAACCCCCAGTTTTTGTACAACAGTTTAAAAACAAAATGGTTATTCAACCTCAGTTTTCTTATCTGCATATGGGACTAATATGAGACCTATCACAAGTTAATTTTCAGGTCTAAATGAAATAACAGATATTTAAATCTCTAATAATAGTGACTGGCATATAATAAATAATCAATATTAGTATTAGCTTCCTAGTTGTTATTCTTGTTTATTTTTCTTAGTTATAATGACAACTTGCTGTATTTACATTGTTTTATTTTTTAAAAAATAGATAAGTATATGGATTGTATATACATATATAAATGCTACTTTAAATTAATCAAAATATATAGGTATACCTACTGACTATAAACATTACAAGAGCTGTAAACTATGCCCCCAAAGAAGTGTATGTATCAGGATATAATGTCAAAAATTAGTATCAGGATATAATGTCAAAAATTAGTGTTGCACTTTGAAAAGAGAGGAGAGAAAGACAGGACACAGGCAAACATACCCTTGCACTCAAGAAAGGTATTTCAACTTCTCTCTACTGAGGAACTACATGTGGCTAGTTTATGAACAGGATAGGATGTCGAGGATGTATTTACTGTGTCTCATGAAAGATGCCCTTCACCTTTCATAATTATTCTGATGCATTTAGAAGTATATCTGCACCTATATGTATCTATAGTTACAA
Organism: Glis glis; assembly: GCA_004027185.1. Taxonomy (NCBI): domain Eukaryota; kingdom Metazoa; phylum Chordata; class Mammalia; order Rodentia; family Gliridae; genus Glis; species Glis glis. The sequence goes on along the minus strand of PVJS01035198.1, from coordinate 18,361 downwards.
GGGTCTACTTATACAAATATGTTTTAGTCTTATTTCTTGTTATAGTCTAAATAGTCTTTCAGTAATAACATCAATTTTCATTAAATAATTTCCACCTTAATAATCACTCTAAGTGATTGTTTTAAATTAATGGCAATGTACTAAACGAGGGACTCCTTTAAAATGCCTTTGTTTTAATCCTTTAAGTTTGAAAGTTTCTTATTCTTTGATTTAATCATGTGGGGGAGTGAAAACAATCCCCTTGAATTTCAGAAAATTACAGGGCCTTTTCCAGCAATGTTTATGATCCATTGAGAACACGCTTCACTTTTAGTGATGAAAATTTGAATAAGTTTAGAAAGAGATTTAGGCACATGATTGAGAGAAAGCATCAATGCTGAATGTTCAGACATTTATTTACTGAAATTCTAACAGACATTATTAACTGACATTTGATGTGAATAGCTTTGGGCGGATTCAGACGCAACCTATTTTTGTCCATCAACACTTTGCTGACAGGTTTAATGGACACCTTTGTAAATTATTTTAACTGGTATTAACAATAGCAATCCTTAAACCCCCTCAAACCTTATCCTCCAGATTGACTTCTAATGGATTAACTGAGTTCAGCAGACAAGGGCTGCCAAAGCATTAGCATTTCTTTACATTTCAGTTTTGGCTTAATGCTAAGATGTCCATGTTTATTTTAAAACTAAATCCAATCTCTGAAAAATATTTACAGTTCATGTGCCAATAGCTTTGTCTCACACCATGGCACAGGTAATTATAACTAATGGCAATAGGCAGTGACGAACTTGCTTAATAATATATCTCAAATCTGCTAGCAGTACATGGACACACGCTTTCTCAATTCATGATTAGAAACATCTGATACATCTGTGAGAACTGAGAGTTTCTTTTTTTTTTTTCCTCTTCACTAGTGTTCTGAGTACTGGGAACAGTTACAACTACAACATTTTAAGAGGCTGATTTTTTTTTCTTCACACACACACAAAACCATGAAAGAAGCTTTTACAGGAAGTAACAAATACTCCTAAATGACATTTCATTAAAAATGTGTTCCCTTGGAAAGCGGACAGAACTAAAAGCCATGCTTTTCACTTGGCAGAAAAAGTGGTACAACGGGCTATGTGTGAAACTAAGGAGCATCAAAATCTACTTCGCCATGGATGTGAGCAGCATTCTGACCTAGAAAACAAAAAGGCGAAGGAATTTTACATGTGCTTTGCTTTCTTCTAAACTAAAATTTCGGTGGAATTCCCATTTTGAAGCAGAGAACAAACAGAAAACAGACAATTGCATAAATTATGGTTAGTACAAAACTACCAAATCTGTTTTTGGTTTCATTCTAAAACAAAGCAAAACAAAACAATATCAACAAAACGAGATACATCATGACACTGAAAATCATATTTTTTGAAAAAGAAGAAAAAGTAAATTGAATTGAATTTGCATTTACACTGAATATGTCAATTATCTTTGGATAAATCAATGCTATTATGTCAGTCTTGAATACTTTCCCCCCTTTTTGTACCCCCAAAATCAGGATTTATTAAAGCTTTAGAACATATGACCTGTTCCTGTGATTAATAGGAAAATAACAAAAACCATTTTAAAGGTTGTAAACACAGTGGCCAAAGTAATATTTTAGGTTATGCTTGCTTAAAACATCTGCTTTTAGCTATTCTCACCCTGAGGACAAATAATTAACCGGAGTCGTTTCCTCCCCCTTCTAGATAGAGGCATGCCCAAGTCATCCTTCTCCTTGCCACCTTCTAAGTCCTAAAAAAAGGAGATTAAAATTGTCATTGAAAAATCTTCTGTCTGTGACAAGCTTTAACATGCTCAACAAAAGAGTTTGCAAAGCAGAGTTAAAAATTCTTCTGGGAATGGTGTTACCAAGTTGTTTTTCAAGGTTACTTTCTGTTCATGAAAAAACTTTGAAAATAACAATGAAGAAGAAACTGCATCCCATTAAGGAAAGACTAAGTTCACTGGTTGGTTTTACAGCTCCCCTACTCTAACTTTCTCTTGGTTTGAGGGCAATGCCGACTCATATTCTGTAAGAATTCTTCACTTCACACTCACTGTAAACAGAAAAGAGCCATAATTACGGCATATTTGATCCATATCAAAGCAACTGATCCATGTATCGATTTACATAAAGTAAAGCACATAAAACATTTTTGCTTTTTCACCCCTACTTTGCCACTTTCTAAGGAAAGTTTCTTTTTGCATACTGCATTTGAATACAAAACCCTCCCACTGAAATTTGTGATGTTAAACAAACCATGCCAGTCATTCAACTTTTTAATTAAGGATTCAGTGTTCCATCCCTTTTCAGACATTAAAATTCAGGTGCCATCATTAATCTTTCTAAACGAATTCACCTGTGGCTAATACTGATGTATTTTCTATGAGGCTTGTCATGGGCTGCATGCTGCATGCATAACCACTCCACAGTTAATTACACAGGGGATTATCGTTAGTGTCATAAAGATAAAGCCTTGCTAGCAGCAGGAGAGGGAAGGTTCTTTTCCTTTCCCTCCCCTCCCCTCTTTTTGGAGCAATGCCCTATTTCATTTTTGTTAACATCCACATAAGTATTTAAGAAGAATACACCGTGTTTACTTCAGTGGCGGGATGAAGATATAACTCAGGGAATTAGAAAGTAGGCATGAAGGGTTACCTAGTTTAGAGTTTGGCTGTGAAATACTACTTAGCAAATCTTTGGCCCAAACCCAAAAAAGTTGAGGCTACTATAAATGAAATGTGCCTTTTCAGTTGTAGGAACCTTGATTAAATAGATGAATTAAATATTTTTCTGAATTTGTGAATTAAATGGTGGCATATATACTGGCATTCAGAAAAGGAAAAGAGAAAGCTTTGCCAGGTTTAGTAAAGAAGTTAGACATAATATTTACAGAAAAAATGTATATATAAAGTGGCTTTATAGCCTAAGTTAATAGCAACAACAACTATCAGAAACAAAACAAACAATACATCAGCAAATTAGATGAATGTATTTTATTTCAACAATTTAGACTAATCATATATAACAATTCTATTTATACTTTGATAGAAATAAAATCGGAACGATTTCCCCCTTTTTTATAGTTTGAACTTTATACACACTCTACTTGCAATTAACTGATATTTTTTCCTTGAACCTCTTATCCACAGCATAGTATGTATTCTCAGAAAACAAAACAGAATATGTGAATATAAAATGTGGGTGAAATTAAATGAAAATATAGGAAGAACATAAGCTTCAGTTCGAGACAGTTTAAAATTACCTTAATCAACAAGAGGTTTTAATTAAGGAGTCTGAAATCCCATTCAATAGATAGAAATAAGAGAAAAATAAAAAAAGAGAAACTTTTAAAAGGCAAATTGCCATTAAAAGGATAGAAATTATAGGGTTTCCCCCCAAAAATTATTTAGTATCATTTAAACAGATTCTTAACTTTGTAATAAAATGTGGAAAAACATAATTCTTAGTATTTTTTGACAACAATATTATATTTAAAAATAAGAACTAATTCTTTATCAGAAGTTTAGGTTACTTCCAAAACACAGGCAACTGCCTGAATATTTCTATTTTTTCTTCTGTGGTCAGCAGCAAGAAAGAATATTGTTCTCTAATTTTGGATAATGAAACATTTTTTTAATCACCCAAAGGATTATTAATTTGTCTGGTTTCTTCACTATGAATACAGTTTCTCTAATTTCCAGTAGACACAGACTGATTGCTAAAATTATTAAGACACATTAAATTAATAACATTTCTCACATAATTTTCAGTTCTTTCAAATTGAAATTTTAAAGTGCAAACATTTGACTACTATGGTTTTTCAAAGTTAAACCTACCCACATCAGAGCTATGATTATACTTTACTTTTTGGTAGTTTTTTTTTTTCTTTTGCTCCTAATGACATGTTTCCATAAATAATAATAGACCACTGAAATTATGCGTACAATTTGATTTAAATTGATTGTCACAGTGAAGGAGTGATGCTGCGGTAGATACTGGGCCTGTCTGGGGACAATCTTTTACTGGCATCGCTGCCTTTGTCAGAATAATCTGAAAAGGAAACAAATTTCACATAGGCCAGATTCCTCTCATCTACTCACTGGCCACTGAAGAGCATGTCTCCATGCGGATGTGACTGTGATCAGCCAGGCCCTGTGATGCGATTGTGTTTCCTTGTTCTTTTGATTAAGTGTATGGTGATAACTTAAATGTTGTGTTTTTTTTATGACTTCCTTGTGTTTCCTAATGTTTTACATTAACGTGTTCTGAAGAAAGTCTAATGCTAATGTACGACATGCCAACAAAATTAAATTAATAATACACGCACCTATGAATATACAAAACCTTTGCTAATTGAGATCAAAACTGATTTTTATCCATTTGACTTTTTAAAAAGTTTTCAAACTTAAAAATGATGGAAGATTTTGAAAAAGACTTTAATCCAAGTTATAGCAGTGTATTCCTAAAGACCTGATATGACTTTAAAAATCATTCTTAATATGATTGGCATTTATACACTTGAAAATATTACTTTATACTGGTTGGTTCTATCAATTTTTTTTCAGAAATGAAGTGTATTTCTGGAACAATTTTTACAAAAGAAAAGGTTTGCTTTTCTTTCTTAAATTTTAATATAAAACATTACTCTCGCAATGAATCTTAAATTTGAATTAATCTGCTGAGGGAAATAGAGTTGGTAGGAGAAGATAAGTGCATTTGAATATGGAAGTTTTCAAGTTTCATAGTATTTACTGTTTTCTTACCCTTATTAGATTTAATACTGACCCTAGCCATACCTTTAAAAAATTGGACATTTTTTTCTGCTTTAGCATAGTTAGCTTAAAGTTGTACTAATTTTATAATACCATACTTTATTTTTAAAAATTACTTTGGATTTTAAATATTTCCTATCCCTACCCCGTTCATCTTAAAAATCTTTTCTCATGAGCTTTTATAGAAGTATTTTCCCCTTCATCAAAACTGTTAAGAATGTAATAAAATATTGAGAAATAAGCAAATTAGAATCTATAGCAGACCATTCTTAATGCATTGTTTTCTACAAGATATATTATAGCCCAATGAGTGTGAATATTATTCAATTATGCATATGCAGATTTCTGAAAGTTTTAGGTAAAGCAGAATTAATAATTGACTTAAATTTTATGCTTAAATATATACTGGTTTTCTGTAGATACTTTACACTAGTTGGAGTTTAAAAGGATGCTGAATTTCACATGTCAAATGCAATAATACATATATTTTGATAATTTTTAAGCTGAATTTGTGGCCCATAAGTTTGAAAGGTGATTAGAAAGAACTAAAATCACAGTTAACATGATATTTTCTGGCCAAAGTTCTAGGTCAGTATATTGATCTATAATATTGTAAACATTTTAAAGCTTTGAATGATTTTTAATGAGTAAAGATAGCCAAATTGACTCTTCATGGCTTGCTTGGTAATAATGACAAATATCTGCTATAATATCAAAGTTAAAAGTTTTTAGAAATATTAGGCTGTGATATTCAACTTTGTTTGAAAAGACCAAGAACATTGCATATATGTGTATATACACATATATATATATGCAAACACATAAATATGCATATTCTAGAAATTTTTTGTTGTTGATTTTGGTACTGGGGTTTGAACCCAGCAGCATTCTTCCTCCAAGCCACACCCCTGGCTCTATTTATTTTTTTATTTTAAACATTCTCACTAAGTTGCTGAGGGCTTGGCTTAGTTGCTGAGGCTGGTCATAAACCTGCAGTCCTATCTCAGTCTCCTAAGTAGTGGGATTACAGGCGTGTGCCACAATGTCCAGCCATATTATAGAAATTAGAGATGTCTTTTATGAGTTTAGAACAAAAAATATATATAATGAGATAAGATCAGTATAAATGATATTTGAGAATATCCCTATAAATTTTGATTTAAATTGTTTTTCTAAAATTCAAAAATTTTAGAAGTAAAATACAGATTAACAGATTATTTTTTACTTTCTCTGTGTTTTTGATTAAATGTGTAATGGATAATTTAAAAACACTCTTATTGTTTTAACATATTTATTTATTTTATACTTTTATTGGTGCATTGCAGTTATACATCATAGTGAAATTCAAAGTGATACAAACAAAAACCACCTTATTTTTTAAGGGAAATTTTGTATATGCATTATTTTCTATGTAAAACTCACTCTTAACACCCTAACTAAAGAAATAGAGAAAGTTTTTGCTTTTAAAATCTGCTCAGTTGATTGTGTTGGAATCAATAATTAAAATACCAAGTATAAATTCCAGGAAGGTATTTTTTCAAGCAATATTTTGAAATGATTTTCAGGTCATGATCTTTTCTGTCTTTCCCTCCCTCCTTCCCTCCCTTCCTTCTTCCCTCCTTTCTCTCTTTCTCTCTCTTTCTCTCTCTCTCTCTTAAAAAAATTTCAGATACTGGCTAAATCTGTAGTTTGAATTGGCTGCTAGTTCTTAAATTCAAAAACACTTATTAGGAATTCAAACTTGTATATTGAAAACAAAGTTCGGCGTTGTGAGTTAATGAGATTACTATTGATCTCAAAGTATTTTCTTTAATTATTATTATTATTTTTTTGCGGTACTGGGGATTTCCACCTTTTGCTTATTACTTATACTCCAAATCCTCTAATTCAGGATCTTGAATTTTCTTGTTCATCAATATCTCTACTTAAACTGAAAGCATATTTCTTAGTCTAACTTTTGCTACTGAACAGAAAGAACATCCCATCTACCTTTCATGCTGGTTACACACAGTAGACATATGCTGTGCCCGTAATAGTCCCATACCATGACTTTGGTTTTATTGCAGACAGCTTGCAAACCTACTGACAGGATATAGTATAAACACGCCAGGCTTTGTGGAATGAGTTGATGCACTTGCAAGGTTAATGGGGCATCTGCCATGCAAATCTGCGACCATCCCGGTAGCTCTATTGGTAGACCGATGCCATTTCTCAGATCTGCTCTTGAGTTCCATTAAGTAAGTTTCCTAGTCACCATTAACTTCGAGTAGCATTTACACAGTAAATATATGAATCTGTGGGAAGGAATACCAGAAGCGCAACCCTTTTACACACCACAGGATACCGTTGAATCACGGGAGCCCCGGCCACATTTAGAATCTCCTGGACTGACAGCACACTCTGAAACCTCACTTTGCATTTCTGGACACATGTTCAATTTCTGCTCATGAGTAAGCTGGTCACTGGGCTGATGCATTTGCTATGAAAGGCTTCATTTTTCTCATTTAGAGGTTCAGCAACGTATCTTGCTGAGGATATCTACAAGATGTCATATCCTAACAAGCGTGGGATAGGCTCTGGAGTCAGGAACGCATTTCACACAGGACAAGTTTGCTTTTTATTTAATCCCAGAGTCCTAGAGCTGAGCGCCCAGCAGGATTCATCTAGTCCACAAAAGCTCTTCCATCCTGCGCACAGTGTGTTCTCAGCCAGAACACCCACACATCATGTTTTCTCACCAAATGACATTTTCTGGCTGCTCACTTCATATTTGTCACTTGTATACAAAGTGTAATGTGTAAAGAAAGCATGATCAGCTTGTGCATCACTAATCTCATTACTGTAATGGCTCTGAGAACATATCACAAAAAAAAAGTAACTGGTAAGCCACTCCACATACCATGCCATGCTCAGCATGCCCCTCATTGAAACGCGCAATTCACCAGCTGCTGAGAAAGGCGGCAGTCAGCAGTTCCGATTTGACTCCTCACTCCCTGCTGCAAATGAAGAATAACTCCTCAGACCCAAATGAAAGGAGTGCTGACAGGCCTATCTCCCTTAACGAGCTATCAAGTACAAAGGGGCCACGTAGCACACACCAACCTTTCAAGCCAGTTGACTATTTCTCTTTCTGGTGACAGGAGCTCCGGAGTTCGGTCTGTCCACTTCAGGTTTTCTTATTGTCATTTATTCTCCTTTTCATTTAGAATATGACTCCTTAGGCTTCAATTTGAGGTCTATTGAGAACTGGATTACATCATTACTGTTATGTAGTATGTTCCACACTAATCATAACCATTACCACTTACAAGTCCCCGGCTTCATTCAATTAGCTGTCTGACATGGACTTTTTAGTGAACTCACAGTGAAGGTCGCTGGTGGTCAGTGGCGGGTGCATGCAGCTACCTTTTGAGTGTCAATTATTAGTCTTGGGTAATTAGAGTGACTCTTATAGACAAGTTAATCAGAGAGATCAAAAGCTAGTATGTGGCTTATGGAACTATCTAGTACTGTCAAAAATCACATGGGATAGTTTATGCACTTAAATAAATATAGGTCCCTTAATTTATTTAAAATTAAATCTACATTCTTATGCTTCTCTCCTTTATTTTTATTACAAAAGACATACTACGGAGATACAGGCAATATGTTATACTTCAACTATGTAATTGACTCCTATTGACAGACAGCAATAAATCACTAGGTATATTTGTGAAAATATTGCTAATAATAATTTCAAATAACCTCTGCATCAAGTTTGCGAGCTAAATCACACTTACAGTTTAGGACTCTTTCTCTTTCAAGTCCTCTTCGTTGAAAAACTGGAATCTTTCTTTCTAATAATTAGAATTGTATATCATGTGGAACTCCTTTGTACTGTGGTTATCAGGAAGCTCAGAGCTAATTTTGGTGTTCATTCAAAGTATCTATATTAGCCACATCCTTAGCATATTGCTTTCTTTTTTGATTCATGGACTCCAATTATTTTAGATATGTGTTAGGTAAGCAGTCTCAAAAAATTAAAATACAAAACATTTTTGAGACAGCTTACCTCCTGTCTCAATGCTAATTATATCAACAATATACTTTATAGCCTGTTTCTATTGAGAACGTAAGGCTTTGAATTCATAAAATGTTTAAAAAAGAAGCCGGGCGTGGTGGCGCACGCTTGCAATCCCAGAACTTTGGGAGGCGGAGACCGGAGGATCCGGGTTCGCGGCCAGCCTCAGCTCTCTCTCTCTCTCTCCTTGTCTCTCTCTCTCTTTCTCTCTCTCTACTTAGTAAGGCCCTCCGCAACTTCGTGAGACCCAGTTTCAAAATAAAGTATAAAAAATAGGGCCGGGGGTGTGGTGCGGAGGTAGAACGTCCCTGGGTTCAATCCCCAGTACCGCAAAAAAAAAGAACATGCCTTGTGCCAGACACTGTGCTGGCTAGGCAATAGGCATGAAGAGTGAACTGGACTGGCTTTGTCTCGAAGAATACTGAAGGGAAGAGTGCAGGGGTGATAAGAGACAATATGTCGTCAATTTGATGATAGTGTGATGAAAGCCATAGTATGAAGAATGGCAGAATGCTAACTGGGTATCTCGTTGACGGTTGCATGGAAGCTTGTTATAGCATTCTATCTTGACATATCTAGAGGGAAGTAAACCCATTGCTCTTTTTCTAAGGCCCATGACCTCTTTGTGGAGAAGTGTCCTACCCATTTCGGCTGAGTGTATTGGAGTTAGCCAAGTGCAAGCATGTGTGAAGATGTGAGTGTGGTGGGGCAGGTCGCTGTTGTCCCAAGCAGAGAAAGCAGCATTCCCAAACGCTGGAAGTAAGGACACGCATGACACCTTCCAAGCAATGAGCAGAATGCAGTTCAGAGGAAGTCACCAGAAATGGGCTGAAAGCAAAAATCTCAACCACTAAGCCTTTCCACATTACGCTATTGAGGCTGAGTGTGGGGGTGCTCACCTGTAATTTCAGTACTTGGAAGGCTGAGACCGGAGGATGGCAGGTTCGGGGCCAATTTGTGGTAAGTTAGCAAGACCCTCTTTTAAAATAAAGGATAAAAAGGAGCCAGGTGTGGTGGCACACACTTTTAATCCCAGTACTTGGGAGACTGAGACAGGAGGATTGCAGGTTCAAGGACAGCCTTAGTGTGACTCTCATCAACCTAGCAAGACCCTGTTTCAAAATAAAAATAAAAATAGGCCCAGGGGATGTAGCTCGGAGGTAGAATTCTCCTGGGTTTAATCCCCAGTACTACAAAAAGGGGGGGCTGGAGGTGCATCTCAGAGGTAGAGTACCCCTGGGTTAAATTCACATACCACAAATCATGCTGTTTATGTTTTGACTTCATTCTAAAAATACCTTATCTTGTCTAAGACCAAAGTTAGTAAAAGACTATATGTCATGAAAGGCAATGTAGTTTTAGAATAAATACATTTTGTAAGGAGTTATATTAATACCTTGGGAAAAATGTTTATGTAAAATCAAAAACCAAAACTTTAGAGACTTTGGAAAACATGATTCAAGAAATTGAGGATATTTTATAGGAAGACAGGAGAAAGAGTTAAAATTGGTTTTCCTGAATGCACACTTTTGAAGCTGACATTTTAACACTTAATTTAGTAAAGCATACTAGTACATTTTAAAGTCACATCTCAGAAAGGCTTATTAAAGCATGAAGGTGGCACCAATGACCATTGACACAGTTGGTTTGTCAGCTAAAAAACATGTGGAAGCACCTGTTCCGGAACAGTCTTCTGTAGAGACAACTGCATCCAGAGACAACCAACTAGTTAATAGATCTTAGTCATCTGTGTTATACTAGGCATAAAGTGATTGTGAAAGAACAACACAGAAGAAATGTTAACTTGTTAAGGTAACCAACAGTTAGTATGTGGAGTCCTTCAACTTTTCAGAATTTTATTTATAGTTATTTGGAACAGCCATTGCTGCATTTAATCAATTCTTCCAGTTCCTCTGATTTGTATTAACGATCTATAATTCAAAATCTGCAAATGTGTTTAAACTAATGGCAATGAAAATCCTTCTGAGCATACCTTAAAAGCACTGACTTTACAATTGGTCCTTTATAGCCTTGTTTCCAAAAGTTATGAAAAATATTCACATACTCAGAGACATAAATTTGCATGCAACCCTTTTTTTCTCTAAGATTTTTGCTACTCGTCAGCACAAAATATTTCAGAAAATGACCTTTACAATTTCTAAAAGGTAATGACATATTTGGGAAAGTATTGATTTTTTTAAGTGTATTAAGAAAGTAAGAGAAAAAACATAAGTCTAATGTCTGGATTAAAGTCAGCATGAAAATTTAGTAATATTTCCTGACTCTGTCTTTTGCAACATGAAATCCTATTCAGTAATGGGATCTGAATAACATCCTATTCAGAAATGGGACAGATACAACCATAGATATTTAGATTCATAAATACCTGATGATTGCAGTAATGTGACTCATAAGGCTCACCTTGATTTACTTTTTCTTCTGAAAAGTAATGGTCTTTCTTTATGCTGATAGGATAGTGCCTTCATTTGAAAAATATAAATCACACATCAAATGTCAAGGACAATATGCAACTACTGTAGTATGTATTCTATCATTTTGCTTCTCTTGAAAGTAGTGTATAGTTTAATAATCACAATGTGCAAATCATCATTATATTTACTTTTGAAATACACTGCGAAGCCACATAAAAAGTGCTAAGTAAGAATTATCAAAATTTTAAAAGCTCATGAAACATCAAATATTGAATTTTTCAAAACTGTAAAATATCACCTGAATGGAAGATAATATTTTCTAAGACACTCAAAGAAAGAACATACAGTATTATGAGAAACAAGACAGGAAAAGGAGACCTGAGGCAAAACCAGTGCCTACTGTTTAGAGAAGGAAGAACTATTAATTTATTCACTAATTAGCATATAATTTTTCTTATGGCAATTTGTGGGTTTGTAATTTGAAATTTAGAGTTGAAATTTGGCTCCCCACTGTAAAGTAAGAGAGGGACAAAATTTAAATATAGGGTTTTGTTATATAGAAAATGTTATAATTTATTCTAAGATACACTAATAGAACATACTTGCAAAGAAAAAAATAAACAGAGGGGAATAGAGTTTGTAATACTGCACAAACAGAATTATACTTAAATATATTAATTTTCCCTACTCCAAATACCAACCCCTTTTTGATTTTTACCAATACTACATAATGTCTGGATTAAGTCAAAGGCTTAACATGAAACCTAGATAATTACTCCTGGCTTTCATGTCTTCTGCAATTAAAATAAGAGTGCCTTATTTAGCAAGGGGACATGTTCAAGTATAGACATTCCGGTTAGAAATGTCTGATGGTTGCAGAAATTTGACTCTGAGGATTATATTGACTCAAAATATATATTGATTTTTATTATGGAATAAAAAGAGATTCTGGAGATGCAGAATTGACTTTTGGTACTTTTTATAAAGTATCATACCCGATAAATTAATGGTGAATAATATTTTATAGTTGAGAAAGGAAAAAAGCATGGGTGTTAATGGAATATATTACTCAATTATGATTTTACCTTTCCTGGATAGTGACTGGCTTGGGAATTATTCTTTGATGTCTTTCATGGGAAGTAATTTGGTTTAAGCTTAGCTGCAAAGGGTTTGAACTTCTTGAAACATTTAACATTCTTTGTAATTGCTCTATTAATTATTTTAGAAGTTTTCAAAGATGAAGCTTATTAAGAAGCATTTTTTACTTGATTCACTTCTAAAATTTTGCCTTTTCTTTTTCAGACCATGTTAGGAGGATTACATTAGAAGGAAAAGTGACATTCCATCTATAAGTTTTTCTGTGGATCTATGTTCAAATTAATATTGACATAAAATACATTATTTAATACAAATTTATTATGTATTTACTATAAGTGAGGCACTGTACAAGGGTAAGGATTAATACTTGAAATATTTTTATACCACCTGTGATAATTTACAAATGAAAAGATGTTTACTGAACTTACAGATTTTATTTCATTTAATATATTTGTAATGGTGAAACTATGCACTGTGCTTAGATTTCAAAATCAAAAATTTTACTTATGATGTAACCTAATCTCTGAATTCACTAGGAAGGGTCACTAAATTAAGAAGCTAAGTGGAAATCAAAAGGAGCTAAAGCATTTTATGATGGTAAGGTATTAACTGAACAAACTCAAGTTAATTCTGCAAATTAACAGTGACTAAAAGTTACCAAAAGTAATTCTTTACATATTTAATGTGCAGTGTTATGGATTAAATTCTTCCCTTTCCCACCAAACTGAAGATAACCCTAAATCTACTTGACTGGTTTTTAGACTATTTTTAAATCTTCTTCAGATACTTGAATGTAACAAATATTGCCAGTGAAGATGCTGAACTGGGAAATTATTTATTGTAATATAAATGAATCATAACATAATAAAATTTGTTTAGTTACAACCATTATATATAACATTGTTTGAATTATGCATATTACACATATATGAAAAAGGAACAAAGTAACTCAATCTAACAAAATATACATTATATTTTGTATAATATGCATGTTTATTACACATATATATTTATTGCACATACATGAAAAAGGAACAAAGTAACAATCTAACAAAATTTACATTATATTTTGTATTATATGTATTTATTATATATTTAAAATATATAAACCAAACTATATAGTGATAGTGTTTATTATGCAAAGTAGCTGTACATTAAAAAATATAAATAAATGCTACATATTAGGTAATATGAAATATTAAGGGTGTTAGTGTATGTGTATAAAAGTAGCTATATACTTTCCAGAAATATAACTTAAATGCTTTAATTGGTGTGTATACTGCATAACTAATATACCCTATTGTTCCAGAAGCATGAATATGTTTGATAAAATTCTTTAACTGTGATTTATCAATATTTTAAAGTATAATACAATTTTTTTCAATACAGGGATACTAAATGCATTAAATTTTAATATTTCTGAGCTATATAGAGCATGGTATCTTCCAGCATCGTTCATCTTTGCTTCTCCTCTATTTTTTAAATATTTATTTATTTTTTATGGTACTGGAGTTGAACCAGAGGCATTCTACCTCCAAGCTATACTCACAGCCTTTTTCTGTTTTTTGCTTTGAGACAGGGTCTTGCTAGGATGCTGAGAGTCTCACTTAAGTTGCTGAGGCTGGTCTTTAACCTGCCATCCTCCTGTCTCAGCCTACCAAGTACTGGGATTACAGGCATGAGTGACAATATTTGGTTTGTTTCTCCTCTAAGTAACTATTTTTAACTTTGTATTGTACACACTGCTTGCAATTAAATTCTATAAATATATGTAAACCTGGCATTGTGTGACAAAAAATGAACACCGTGCATTATAAAGAAATTCCTCAATTTACTTTATCACAGCTTAAGAGTTTATTGTGAGTTTTGATTTTCAAATAATTTAAGCAGAAAACCAAGAATACTGGATAGGAAACACAATTTTTGCTTGTTTGAATCACAGAGGATTTTATCAACAGTAGCAGGGAGCATGGAGTCGTGTGGTCTTGTATAAGGCCTGTATCTCTGGCAATTACTAGTCGTGTCATCTTGAACAAATGACCTCTCTTTGCCTTTTTTTCCTCATTTGTAAAATGGGATACAGTTTGGGAAAATTGAGAAATCCACAGCAAATGCTGGTCAGTAGGAAGAAATTGATAAACATTAATGTTATTAGCTGTTTTTACTCTTTTTCAGTGTGCTTACTTATTTTTAATCATCATAATTTCTTATATGTGACTTTTTCCCACATTCGTAATATTTTGGGCAAAGACAAGAAAATGAAAAATAGATGTTCTTTAACCCAGAGTTTCTTTAAAAATTATCATCTTACAAATTGCCAAATTTGAGTGGTATGAAAGTTGAAAAAAATAATAAAATACATGTGCAAATATTCGATTGAAAAAAAACTTGTTAGAGGGACAGGGTCATGAGTTCACTTTCTCTTCTCTTAGCTATGTCCTGTGAAGTAAACGGTGTGACAAAGTAATTCTTTACATCTCTAAAATGAATTATTTTATTTAATTTTTATATTATACAAAATTATTTAATTAACATTACAATAAATAATTAAACATTTATTTACATTTGGAAAATAAAAGCAGAAAATATTATTATAATTAAAAAGCATATATTAGGCAACTCTATACTCTTGGAATATTAGTAGGTGTTTTTCATTGTGAAATTAAACTATTGGCCTCTTATCTTTAAGACCATAGAAGCCCAGAGCAATACTGATGTTAACAAATATTTAAACAACTTAGAAACAACTGAAAAAATAGAAAACTAATACCAATGAATAAAGGTTCTTATTTGAAGTACACACTAGTGGGATTAGACTCTATTTGCTCTGAGAACTATGATTGTATTACCTACCGAGTTGGGGGAGGGGGTTGATATTATTGTATGCTTTCTGTACCAGCAGGGTTCAAAAGTTTACCACCTCTTTTTACCCCAGTCATGTCTGTCTATTTGTATCTTCCCCAGGCACACACAACCCCTTGTAGTTTCACTGTTCCATGCTCTTTACTTATCTTCTTCGATCTGCACTTGAATCTTTCTTGTAGCTTGCAATTTATTTTTTTAATTTTATTTATTTTTATTTTTATTTTATTTATTTATTTTTTTTTGCGGTACCGGGGATTGAACCCAGGGGCGTTCTACCTCCGTGCTACACCCCCGGCCCTATTTTTTTTTATACTTTATTTTGAAACCGGTTCTCACGAAGTTGCGGAGGGCCTAACTAAGTAGAGAGAGAGAGAGAGAGAGAGAGAGAGAGAGAGAGCTGAGGCTGGCCGTGAACCCGGATCCTCTGGTCTCCGCCTCCCAAAGTACTGGGATTACAAGCGTGCGCCACCACGCCCGGCGTAGCTTGCAATTTACTAGTGACCCTCAGTCCAGTTGCTAAAGCTCCATGAACTTCACTTACCTGAGGTTCATTATTTATAGTAACTAACATACAATTTTTGTCAATGAACTGATCGATAAGCAGTAAAATATGAATTTAATTATATGAGGGTTACATCTTTGACTTAAAACACTTTTATTCATCCAAAGAATTTACATCTACCTATAGAACATGTTCAATTTAAAAGGATCTCTGAAATCCCCCAAATGTGAGTCTTTCCAATGCATGTTTTTAAAATACATAGTAAAATATGCTTCCATCAGTGCAAAACAATGTTTGGAAAGACAACTTTGAAGGCAGTAAAGGTTTGATTAGGGGCGACTTCTTTGGGAACCTAACTGGTTTGTAGAAGTGGCATTATGTATTTTTGTTTTACTCTCAGAAATTTGACATTACTTAAAAATCTTATTTTCTTCCTATATTTCGGAACTCTCTTGACTCATCTATGTTTTCTTTGTTCTGTTATCTCTCTAGACAACAAAGCCCCCTGTGTCTGGAAATTCTTTCCCTCTGTATCTGCTAAAGAGACCTTCTGCTAGTTGGCTCTTCAGGCATGCTTCTCTGAAGTTTGCAACACACTAGATAGAATGTTCGCACAATAGGCACCCCAGATTCAAACTGATAAATAATAGATGGACAGACAGATGGTAAAAGCTATTGACTCTTTTCCAAAGATAAGGAAAGAAAAATGAGTGGGAAAGATGACTGGGGAATGGTACAAAAATTAGACAAACCTTTAACACTTGCACCTTTTCTTATAATTCACTAAGGTACATAGCATACATAATCACTAAGAAAGAGATTCTTTTCATCATGTAGAAATTGATTTAAATTGAATAAGGCACACATGATTTAATAGAGTATGTTTCAACCACTAAGCATAAATAAAAGGAATTTATGAAAACTTAATTTAAATGTATTTACCACTTGTAATAACCAATGTCTCCAGATAAAATAGTTAATATTTACACAGTGTTTACCATGTTCTTGGAAAACAAACAAACTCTTTACATAGATTCACTTACTTAATTCATTCCAAAAAACCTCTGAGAAGTTAGTGTTACTCTAGTTAAGGGAGGTGGGGTTCCCTTCTCATAGGCTAAAGAAGTTCCAGTTTATTCTGACTAGAAGCAGCCAGGGCCAGGTGTGGATGCTGGTTTGGTGCCTGCAGAGCCAAGCTGCAGGCTGGCTCTTTCAAGCTGAAGGCCTGACCACAAACTTAAGCTGCCGAACAGCATGGCATGCTTTACAAAATGATGAAATGACTTGACTTTAACAGCATCATTTTATGTTTGAACATGATTAGACAAATGCAATGTGTTAATTATTCCTGAATCAGTTGGTTTTTCCCTGTGTCTAAGAGAGATTTTTAACACAAAGTGTTTCTTTGCTGGCATGTAGAAAGTTTAATAAATTAGTGGATGCAGACAATTTTAATAGATATTTCAGCACAGCATTTTATTTCATGTATGTTCAGTAATAAATATTTCTTCATTTTTGGGAAATAAGACAAATATTTAAAGATATTTGGTTCAGCAATTTTTAAAGATTGCTTTTAATAACATTTTAATATCACAGTATTTGCCTATCATATCTGAACTTGGAAAAATATTTTCATGATGCAGGCTGCCAATTCTTCAGGACAAAGTTTTTTTCCTTCTACTTTTTACATTCATCTATATCTCCCTCCAGTACATTGTATTATTGTATGATGTAAGTATAAAAGAATTATTTTTATTTCAATATTTTAAAATATAGATATATCTGTATTTATACTAACTGCATGAGAAATGATTTTTATCTTTACATGTATCCAAATGAGACAAACGAATTATTTTATTCTACCTAAAGAACTTATTTAAGAGGTTCTTTTTTGATAGAACAATCTCAACTTTTTATCCCCCAGATGTCAAATTGTGTTTCGCAAGCTGTTTTTTAAATAAAATGTATTAATTTATCTTCCTATAAAATTAGAAAAGGGTATTATTAAAAAATTAAATTAAGGTTGGTATTACATATATATATACATACATATATTAAATATAAGATTTTAATGAGATTAAAAGTCTAAATTGAGAAAAATGTCAATAGCTACCAACTATTTTTTTTTTTTAATTTTGGTACCGGTGATTGAACCTTGGGACATTCTACCTCTGACCTAAACCCTCAGTCCTATTTTATTTTTTATTTTGAAAGGGGATCTCACTAAGTTGCTGACGCCATCCACTAACCTGTAATCCTCTTGTCTCAGCCGCCCAAGTGTTGGGATCACAAGCATGCACCACCACACCCAGCAATAGCTACTGACTATTAAAACTGAGTTGCTCTGAGTTCAGATTTTATACCCAGGCAGAAGAAAATTTGGAATTTCAAAAATAGCATATGCCAAGATGGAATTCGGGAAATTTATCCTGAGGAGAAAAAAATACCATTTATTTATGTGACATATATTCAGAACTTAGTACTAATGTGAAGATTTAAGGGCATTTTAACTAACTTAAAATCTGGTTTGGGCCGGGTGTGGTGGCGCACGCTTGTAATCCCAGTACTTTGGGAGGCGGAGACCGGAGGATCCGGGTT